>CAUYUD010035222.1:0-43244 GCA_963575295.1 Alouatta caraya
TGGCCAACATGGTGAAACCCCATCTCTACTAAAAATACAAAAATTAGCTGGGCATGGTGGCGCGCGCCTGTAATCCCAGCTACTCAGGAGGCTGAGGCAGGAGAATTGCTTGAACCCAGGAGGCGGAGGTTGCAGTGAGCCGAGATCGCCACTGTACTCCAGTCTGGCACCTGGAGACGGAGCGAGACTCTGTCTCAAAAAACAAAACAAAACAAAACAAAACAAAAACAAAAACAAAAACAAAAACAAAAAACAAAAAACAGATGTTTGATATGATGAAGAAACAGAAGTGGAGAGAGGATGGTAAGACAAGATAGATAGACAAGATAGATGACCAGTCAAATACCAGAGAATCCAGAAGCTGAAGGTCAGTGAGAAGAAAGCTTTAATTTTTACTCATAATTATTTGCTATTTATTGCTTTGACGTAAGATTTCACTGCAAGCATTTCCATTACAAGATTCAAAGGGAGGATTTTCCTAAACTATACACAAAATTTTCCTATAACTTGGCATTTTTCTCAACTTTAATAAAATTTGAAAATTACTACACAATCATTCCAGGAGTCCGTCCCATTTATTACTTAACAGCCAAATGAAAAAGTCATAGGCACAGACAAATCTCTGGTGATCCCATAGACGTGTTTTTCTGCAGTGGTATACTTTTTGTGTGTGCGTGTGTGTGAGAGTCCCACACTGTCATCCAGGCTGGAGTGTAGTGGGGCGATCTCGGCTCACTGCAACCTCTGTCTCCTGGGTTCAAGCAATTCTCCTGCCTCAGCCTCCTGAGTAGCTGGTACTACAGGCCCATGACACCATATCTGGCTAATTTTTGTATTTTTAGTAGAGATGGGGTTTCACCATGTTGGCCAGGCTGGTCTTGAACTTCTAACCTCAAGTGATCTGCCCAGCTCGGCCTCCCAAAGTGCTGGGATTACAGAGGTGAACTACTGCACTCGGACCTGCAGCAGTATACTCTTGTCCTGATTGTCTCCTCCCCGGCTCCTCCCAGTGTCTCCATGCAATGTCTGTTTCATTCTGGACAATAGCTAAAGAAAAGGATTACCTTTAATTTTTAAAAAAAACAGCATAGCTATTATTAAACTTAGTCATGTAAAAAATTTTGAAAAATATTTTTAAAGCTCCAAACAAATTAATACTCAATTAAAAGTTTTTCTGGTCTTTTTCCAGAAAGTAGCAGAGAAAGTTAAATATTTATTATGCTCCTGACTCATCTTAAACAGTACAGACCCTCACAAATAAGTCATGAAACCTACTAGAAAGTAAGGTTATAATCCACGGCACTCAGCATGATGTTTTAGGCAAAGCCAATTCACATCTCTTTTTTTTTTGGCAATTGTTATGAAATGCTTATTTGGTTATGGGAGGAAGACCTAGAGAAAAAGATCTTGTCTTGATGGAAGTTCAGCCAACTCCAGATCACCAGAGAGGGCTCGCCCCACGTGTGGACGGAAGGCTCTCTGTTCCTCCTCTTCTTCTCCGCCCTGGTCTGGCTGCCACCTTTTGGCCATTTCATTGCTCCCAGGTATAACATTTCTCCACCAGACGTGGACAGCAACAAGAAGGGGTGACACTAACCAGTGTGGCTTTTTTCTTCATAGCTTGAGTGAAAGTCTACGGAAGGCTGGAACTGAGCAGGTGTCTGGTTAACTTGTGGTTTTCTATTACATGTGCTTCCTCTAGCTTCAGTAGTACGGATATGTAAGTGTAAGAGATTTGGAAATGATACAAGAGATGGTTATCTTGTTTTAGGGTGTTTGAGATCTCACTTGATGTCCTACACTTTAGATATGGAAATGATTACAAAGCTTATTTATTTATTAATTATTTTATTTTTTTGAGATGGAGTCTTGCTCTGTCACCCAGGCTGGAGTGCAGTGGCGTGATCCTGGCTCACTGCAACCTCCGCCTCCCAGGTTCCACCAATTCTTCTGCCTCAGCCTCCCGAGTAGCTGGGATTATAGGTGCCCGCCACCATGCCAGGCTAATTTTTGTATTTTTAGTAGAGACGGCATTTCACCATGTTGGCCAGGCTGGTCTCAAACTCCCGATCTCAAGTGATCCACCCACCTTGACCTCCCAAAGTGCTAGGATTACAGGCGTGAGCCACAGTGCCTGGCCTACTTTGTTTAAATTATGTTAAGTTTAAACATAAAGCTGATATTAATAATAATACAGTAAGTGATTAGTAGTAACATGAATATACCTTGAAAAGACATTTATTTTTATCTATCAAAAGGCTGTTATTATTTCTGGGCCTAACGAGAAAAGGAAGACACCCTATCCCCTCCCTTCCATCACACTCCAAGTTTTCTTAGTCATTACCCTCAAATTAATACAGCTGAAGTCAGATGTTCTCAAAGTCATCTTCCCTAAGAATAACTCTGTTACTACTAGGAGTTGCCCTGGGTCTTTCAAACCTCTTTCTTTTTACTTTTTTTTTTTTTTGAGATGGGGTCTTGCTATGTTACCCAGGCTGGTCTCAAACTTCTGGGCTCAAGGGATCCTCCCACCTCAGCCTTCTGAGCAGCTGGGATTATAGGCGTGCACCATCAGACACAGTTCAGTGAACCATTTAATTTAATACTCCAAAGCAAAGGTAGAAAAACTTTTTCTGTAAGAGATCAGCAGTCAATATTCTAGCCTCTGTGGCCCATACAATCTCTTTCACAATTCTTGAACGCTCCTGTTATTGGGAGAAAGCAACCACAGAAATCTGTAAACAAATGTATGTGGCTATGTTCCAAGTGAACTTTATACGGACACTGAAATTTGAATTTCATATAATTTTCACATTGTGAAACATTATTCTTTTGGCTTTTTTCCCCCCAACCACTTAGAAATGTAAAAAACACTCCCTAGCTTGAAGGCTACACAAAAATTGGAGCTAGGCTGGATCAATTTGCTGACCTGCTCTAAAATAAGATTGGATTACGGTACTCTAGAGATAAATGGGGAAGAGTGAACCGGGCAACTCCTGTGTCAAGCCTCAAGCCTGCTCTCTTCTAGGCAGGGTGGAATCTAGCGTAATAAGTCTTTTTCAACCAACAATGAGAGACTATTAAACACAGACAAACAAATATAACCCATCCACCACTGCCACTCTAAGCTGCTACAAAACTGGCAGACAGGACTATGGGTCACAAGGCCTTAGAATCTAATCCCAGGCACTCAGCTGCTCCCCTAAACTTGTTTAATCTCAAATGGCACAGGAAAATAATGAAAGGTTGAGTCTCAATCCAAAATACTATCTTGTACTAGTGCCTAGTATAAGGATGTAGCTGGAGAAAGCTTCTCTAGGGTTGCTGTGAACCGATTTTTGCTGGATTGTCCATTAATTCCTGATTACTCTCAGCTCATGAGAATGTGGAATCCTGGGTTATATTATATTACAACAACCTTGCAATCTACCCTCAAGGTATTAGAGCTTATGATTTAAATTACACTTACCTGGAGAAGAGAAAGTTTCTGAGACCTCCTTATGGAAACTTACAATCACTAATGTCCTTACATACTTCTCTTGCTTGGGTATTTCTTTCAAGATACCTTAATCCAGCAGATGAACAGATAGGAATGTAATTTCTCTCAGTCACCTGCTTTTTCCTAACTCTTGACTGAAAGAGGAAAAGGGAGTCTATAGCTTTTGAAACATGTATACACTTTTTAAAGTGTTAGATTCACAGGACTGAGGAAATTGCAGAGTTCTATATACATCCCCCTCTCCACCCCCACCATTTCCCCTGTAACATCTTGCATTAGTGTGGTACCATCTGTTACAACTAATGAATGAATATTGATACATTAAGTTTATTCTTCATGTTTCAAAGTTCCATGGGTTTTGACAAACCCCAAATGTCACGTATTCACCATCAGTCTCACACTGAATCGTTTTCCCCATCCTGAATATCCCCTGTATGTTGCCTATTCATCTCTCCCCTCCCTCCCCTGAGCCCCTCGTAACTACTAACCTTTTACGTAATATTTTACTAATTTCTATAGTTTCACCTGCTTAAAAAATGTCATATAGTTGGAAATATATAGAGCATGTATCTTTCTCAGATTGACTTCTTTAACTTAGCAAAATGCATTTAAGGTTCCTCCATGTCTTTTTTTTTTTTGAGACTGGATGGAGTCTTGCTCTGTTGCCCAGGCTGGAGTGCAATGGTGAGATCTCAGCTCACTGCAACCTCTGCCTCCTGGGTTCAAGTGATACTTCTGTCTCAGCTTCCCGAGGGGCTGGGATTACAAGCATGCACCACCATGCCTGGCTAATTTTTGTTTTTTTTGTTGTTTTTTTTTTGAGACAGAATTTCGCTTGTCACCCAGGCTGGAGTGCAGTGGCACGGTCTTGTGGCACAGCAACCCCTGCCTCCTCAGTTCAAGCAATTCTCATGCCTCAGCCTCCCGACTAGCTGGAATTATAGGTGCCAGTCACCACACCCAGCAAATTTTTATATTTTTAGTAGAGACGGGGTTTCACCATGTTGGCCAGGCTAGTCTTGAATTCCTGACCTCAGGTGATCCGCCCACCTCGGCCTCCCAAAGTGCTGGGATTACAGGCGTGAGCCACCGCACCTGGCCCCCAATTTTTGTATTTTTATTTTATTTTATTTATTTTATTATTATTATTATTTTTTAAGATGGGGTTTCACCATGTTGGTCAGGCTGGTCTTGAACTCCCGACCTCAGGTGATCCACCCGCCTTGGCCTCCAAAGTGCTTGGATTACAGGCGTGAGCCACCACGCCCAGCCCAATTTTTGTAGTTTTAGTAGACAGGGTTTTGCCATGTTGGCCAGGCTGGTCTTGAACTCCTGACCTCAGGTAATCTGCCTGCCTCAGCCTCCCAAAGTGCTGGGATTACAGGTGTGAGCCCTCCGTGTCTTTTCATGACTTCATGCTCATGTTTCTTTACCACTGACAATATTCTATTACATGGGTGTACCACAGTTAGTTTATCTATTAACCTATTGAAGGGTATCTTGGTTGGTTCCAGGTTTTGGAAATTAGGAATAAAACTGCCATAAACATTCCTATGCAGGATTTTGTGTGGAATATCAATTTCCAACCAACTGGGCAGATATCTTGGAGTACTGCTGGACTGTATGCTAAGACTATGTTTAGCTTTGTAAGAAACTACTCTGTATTCCAAAGTGGCTATATCATTTTGCATTTCCACCAGCAATGAGGAGGAGTTCCTGTTGCTCTACATCCGTATCAGCAGTTTTTTTTAAATTTTAGCCATTCTAGTATGTATTAATATGTAGTACTGGCTGGTCGTGGTGGCTCACACCTGTAATCCCAGCGCTTTGGGAGGCCAAGGCGGGCAGATCAGAAGATCAAGATATCAAGACCATCCTGGCCAACATGGTGAAACCCCATCTCTACTAAAAATACAAAAATTATTTCCAGTGATCCTAGATTTAAAGTAATAAAAATATTTTTAAAAAAATACAAAAATTAGCTGGGCACACTGTGTATGCCTGTAGTCCTAGCCACTTGGGAGGCTGAGGCAGGAGAATTGCTTGAACCTGGAAGGCAAGGTTGCAGTGAGCTGAGATCACTCCCCACCAAAAAAAAAAAATCGTACCATATTATTGCTGTTTTAATTTGTAAATCCCTAATGACATATAATAGTCAACATTTTTTATATGCTTATCTGCCTTCTTCAGTGAGGTGTCTGTTCAGACCTTTTGCCCATTTGTAAAACCAAGTTTTTTTTTGTTTATTTTTTTTCTGAGATGAAGTCTCACTGTCACCAGGCTGGAGTACAGTAGCACGATTTCAGCTCACTGCAACCTCCGCCTCCCAGGTTCAAACAATTCTCTTGCCTCAGCCTCCTGAGTAGTTGGGACTACAGGCACATGCCACCACACCTGGCTAATTTTTGTATTTTTAGTAGAAACAGAGTTTCACCATGTTGGCCGGGATGGTCTTGATCTCTCGACTTCGTGATCCACCCGTCTCAGCCTCCCAAAGTGCTGGGATTACAGGTGTGAGCCACCGCATCCGGCCTTACATTCTTGAGTTTTGAGTTCTTTGTATATTTTACATACAAATACTTTAACATACATGTGTTTTGGAAATATTTTCTCCCAGTCAGTGGTTTGTCTCTTCATTCTCTTAACAGTCTCTTTTGCAGAGCAGAAGTTTTATTTATTTTTTTGAGTCAGGGTCTCATTCTGTCACCCAGACTGGAGTACAACGGCGTGATCACGGCTCACTGCAGACTCAACCTCCTGGGCTCAAGTGATCCTTCCACCTCAGTCTCCCGAGTAGCTGGGACCACAGGTGCACACCACCATGCCTGGCTAATTTTTAAATTATTTTTTGTAGCGACAGGGTCACACTATATTGTGCTTGAACTCCCAGGCTCAAAGCATCCTCCCACCTCGGCCTCCAAAAGTGCTGGGATTACAGGCGTGAGCCACCGTGCCCAGCCAGGGCACTTTTCTAGGCACTGGGGATACAACAGTTTTTTAAAATGCAAAAGTTCCTGTCCTCACAGAGCTTACCTTCCAGTGTGACAGAAAGGTAATAAATAAAAATATGTCTGATGGCAATAGGTAGAAAATTTGCTGATGGATCAGATGTGGGAGGTGAGAGGAGAGGCAGCCAAGGATGACTGCATTGTTTCTGGAGGAACGGGACTGCCGTTTACTGAGAAGACTGAGTAGGGTTGAGTAGGACAGGATGAAAACAGGAATTTGGTTTTAGACATGTTGAGGATGAGAGACTTACCAGTCACTGAAGTGGAGATGGCAAATAGGCAGCTGGCTTATATAGTCATGTGTTGCTTAATGACTGGGGCATGTTCTGAGAAATGCATTATTAGGCAATTTTGACATGGCGCCAACATCATACAGTGTACTTACACGCACCTAGATGGTCTACTACACACCTAGGCTGTATGGCACAGCCTATTGCCACAGGCTGCAAACTTGTACAGCAAGTTACTGTACTGTACTGAATACTGTAGGCAACTTAAAACAATGGTATTTATCTATCTAAACATAACTCAACATATAAAAGGTAATGTGTTATGACAGCTATGTCACTAGGTGACAGAAATTTTTCAGCTCTATTATAATCTTAAGGGACCACTATCATTTATGAGGTCAGCCAATGACCCAAGTGTTATTATGTGGCACATAACTGTATATGAAACTCAAGTTCAGGGGAGAATTCCAGGCTAGAGATGATAGCTTGAGGTTCATAAGCATGTAAGTGGTCATTAAATCCTTCAGACGAGGTCGCCTAAGCAGTGACTCAGAGAATAAAAACACAGGGACAGACCTCTGGGACTCTCTAACATTTGGAAGTTGAGAGATTAAAAAAAAAAAAACAAAAAAAACAGCAGGCTGGGCGCAGTGGCTCATGCCTGTAATCCCAGCACTTTGAGAGGCGGAGGTGGGCGGATCACGAGGTCAAGAGATCAAGACCATTCTGGCCAACATGGTGAAACCCCGTCTCTACTAAAAATACAAGAATTAGCTGGGCGTTTGGCATGCGCCTGTAGTCCCAGCTACTCGGGAGGCTGAGGCGGAAGAATCACTTGAACCCAGGAGGCGGAGGTTGCAGTGAGCTGAGACTGTGCCACTGTGCTCCAGCCTGGCGACAGAGCAAGACTCTGTCTCAAAAAAAAAAAAAAAAAAGTAGCAATGGAGATTTAGGAGGAATAGCCATTGAGAAGGAAAACCAAGATAGTATGGTGTCTTGGAAGCCAAGAAAAGACAATGTTTCAAAGACAGCATGACCAATGTTAAATGGGCTGATAGGTCAAGTGAGGTGAGTACTGGAAACTGAACCCTACTTTTAGTAATGTGGAATTATCAGTGAGCCTGAATAGAAGGCTCAAGAGTAACTGGGAGGAGATAAAGGAAAGAGAGCATAGGAAACTCTTTTGAGGAGTTTTTCTATAAAGGGAGGCTGAGGAGTGGGACAGTATCTGGAGGGGACGTATGGTCAGGAGGAGTTTTTTGGGGCTTATTTTTTCCTTTTTCTGTTTTTTTTTGAGACAGTCTCACACTGTCACTCAGGCTGTAGTGCAGTGGTGCGATCTCGGCTCACCGCAATCTCTGCTTCCCGGGTTCAAGCAATTCTCCTGCCTCAGCCTCCTGAGTAGCCGGGACTACAGGCACGCGCCACCACTCGCAGCTAATTTTTTTGTATTTTTAGTAGAGATGGGGTTTCACCACGTTGACCAGGATGGTCTCGATCTGCTGACCTTGTGATCCACCTGCCTCAGCCTCCCAAAGTGCTGGGATTACAGGCGTGAGCTATCGCGCCTGGTCTATTTTTTTCTTTTTTAAGCAAGAGAAACTACAGGATATGTTTATATTGATAGGTATGATCCAGAAGAGAAAGACACTTAGGAAACAACAGCAGAGGGTGAAGCTGTTTGAGATACAAGATGATTTCTTTTCTTTTTTCTTTTTTTTTTAATTTCTTTTGAGACAGAGCATCACTCTGTCTCCCAGGCTGGAGTGTGGTGTCCCAATCTTGATCTGGGCTCACTGTAAACTCCACCTCCTGGGCTCAAGTGATCCTCCCACCTCAGCCTCCCAAAGTGCTGGGATTACAGGCGTGAGCCACCACACCTAGTCTAGACGATTTCTATTAGTAATGAAGACATAGATATGGCCGCTATTATTGCAGTTTATTGCCTATCATCATAATTGATGTAAACACAAACTTTTGGTGAGAGGTTAGTAAAAATGACATGTAATTTTTCTCCCATCTAAGTTTATGAGCTCCCCCCCAGTTTTAGGGTATGATTATGAGAGTATGTGGCTGAGGTAGACTGGATGACAAGACCACTGGAGGAGGGCAGGTAAAGGAACTGAGAGGCTAACGTTTTGTGGAAATCATGTATGTGGACAGTGAAATCTCCAAGAATTCTGAAACAGCAGTGGTCCTAAAGCAAGTGAGTGAGCTGGGAGCTCTTGTCATTTGGCCTCCACCTGAATGAATGCTGCCTGAGTTAGGGTATTCCCAGTGCATGAGGCAGCTTCTCCTACTTCTGGATGATTGTAATCATAGGAAACTTCTTCCTTATTCTACATTACATTCTATCACCTAATATTCCCCATCTTGCTCCTGGCTCAGCCCTCTAGAACCATTCAATCCCATTGACTTAAGATAATTCTTGAAGCAGTCTAGACAGTTCCAAATGTTCTCTTTTCTAGGAAGAACACTGTCAGGTCTCTCAACCATTCCTTATACATCATGGTTTCCAGTACTTTCACTATTTTGGTTGTTGTCTTTGGGATACACTTGATTCACTGTCTTCCTAGGGGTGACAGTCAGTGGCATGATCTTCCGACTTCCCTTCTGCTGTTCAAATCACTATGGCAATTAATAAACATTTTATTTTGCCAAGATGGGTATGGGTACAACATTGTTACTGAGCGACAGCAAAACATCTTTTTTTTTCTTTTTTTGAGATGTAGTCTTGCTCTGTCACCCAGGCTGGAGTGCAGTGGCATGATCTGGGTTCACTGAAACCTCTGCCTCCCAGGTTCAAGCAATTCTCTGCCTCAGCCTCCCACGTAGCAGGGATTACAGGTGCCCGCCACCAGGCCTGGCTAATTATTGTATTTTTAGTAGAGATGGGGGTTTCACCATCTTGGCCAGGCTGGTCTTCAACTCCTGACCTCGTGATCCACCCACTTCGGCCTCCCGAAGTGCTGGGATTACAGGAGTGAGCCACCGTGCCTTGCCAAAACATTTTATACAAGTTATACAAAGACGTTTCTTCGTTTCTTCTTTATAATCTGCAGTCTTCTCCTATCCCTGCTAAATTCACAGTGATTAATGTTATGGCTGTGGAATTACTGCCAAGAAAGAACATTACAGTGTCCATGTTTCTAACACATGGCAGAAAATACTATGAATTACTGTGTCAGAAGGAGTACTTACAAGAATATCGGTATTTTCAAAATAATTCCTCCAGTATGGTCTGATTTTCCTCTGTCCACCAATGTCCCATACATTCAGCTTAAAACCTTGTGACTGTACACTTTTGATGTTGAAACCCTGAAACAGGGGCAAAAACATCAAGTTTTATTAAACTTTGAGATCATAATTCTGACAAAGTTACATTTAATAGCTATGTTTTTTATTAATTCTAAAATACTCTGCTATATGTGATACTAGTAATGCTGAAAATGATTTGTTGTGACAAAGAATAAAGAAACATATTTATACATGTTTATTTCATCCAGGTTGTGGAGTCAGTGTAAATAATGTCAAGCTAACATGACATTTTTTTACCATGAATATATATACACATATAATTGCTGAGGATAACTCTAAATGAGAATAGCTCTAATTAATCAACACACACCACATGCCCATGAATCTTCAGGATCATAAAATTTAACAGGATATTTTATGTAACTAACAAAAAAACAAGCTGAATCTGAAGACTCAACAGAAAAGAACACAAGCTAAATTTAAAGAGGCAAAAGCTAAAAATCTAAAGGATTGGATTCTTCAAGAGCAACTCAAAATAAATTTCCTATTGGAATTAATCAGGAAAAAGAGAGCAGAACTGAGGATGCTATGGGGGAGGCTGGATTTGTAACTCCAATATCAACCTAGTAGGGAGGTGGAGCCCTGGGTTACAGACACTGATGGAAACAGACAAGTGGTCACTTTTTTTTTTTAAGATGGGGTTTCACCATGATGGCCAGGCTGGTCTTGAACTCCTGACCTCAGGTGATCCACCCACCTCGGCCTCCCAAAGTACTAGGATTACAGGCGTGAGCCACCATGCCCAGCCACAAGTGGTCACTTAAAATTCTGCTTTCATAGGCAACTCTGATGAACTTGAAAAGGAAGTAATCTTTTTTTTTCTTTTTTTGAGACAGAGTCTGGCTCTGTTGTCCAGGCTGGAGTGCAGCAGCACAGCCTCAGCTCACTGCAACCTCCGCCTCCCAGGTTCTACTGCCTCAGTCTCCCAAGTAGCTGGGATTGTAGGCACCTGCCACCACACCTGGCTAATTTGTTTAATTTTTAGTAGAGATGGAGTTTCACCATGTTGGCCAGGCTGCTCTCGAACTCCTGACCTCGTGATCTGCCCACCTCCCAAAGCGCTGGGATTATAGGTGCAAGCCACCACACCCGGCCAGAAGTCTTCATTTCTGAGACAGTTACTTGAGGTGAAACTTTGAGGAAGGTGAGCAAACCAGGGACAGGCAGAATTGCCAGCTGGTGGTTTAGCGTGAAAAGAAACAAATTAACAAGCACTTTGGGGTTCTGAGAGAATGCATTTCATGAAGAATTTTTTAAAAAGTCTTCTTGCAAAAGTTACATAGGGAAACCAAGATTTGAAAGACCCAATCAACAGCTTGCTACCATAGAAGAGACACTTCATCCAGAATAACTGGAGTTAGATAGGTTTGGGGATGCCTCCACAAACATTTGTTTCATGTGGCAGACTGTCAACACTGCTGCCTGGCACAGAAGGAGAAGGCACAGTGCAATAGGACAGGAACACTGCCACCCAGTTTCCACTGAGGATACACAGTCTCTGGAGGATAACGGGGGATGCTGCTGACTCTCGCTTCTCTAACATGCCAATGACTGAATACATTAGACGCTCAAGAATTTTAAAGGGAAATGGCTTAAGCTTATTTAAAAAAGCAGTTTCATTGTGACTCAATGGCAAAACTACTTTGGTGTATTTAAAAATTGCACACTCAACAATGATATTAAATGTCAAACTCAGCAATACTGAATCCTTTCTGGAATAAAGCAGAAAATAATAACAGTAAAATAAATCTTGGAATTTGACCATATGTACCAATGGTCTTAAATGTCTATAAGTCATGAGACCCAACAAATCCAGGAATTTATTCTGAGGAAATACTAATAATGAAAGGGCACAAACATGCAGAGATGTATATTACATACGTATTTACATATATAATAACATAGAAAGATATTCATGATCTATTAAGTGAAAAAGATGAAACAAGTTCAGTGGCTCACACCTATAATCCCAGCATTTTGGGAGGCTGAGGCAGGAGGACAGCTTGAGCTCAGGAGTTCAAGGCCAGCCTGGGCAATGTAGTGAGACCCCATCTCTACCCCCCCAAAAAAAATTAACTGGGTGTGGTGGCATCTGCCTGTAGTCCTAGCCACTCAGGAGGTGGAGGTGGGAGGATTGCTTGAATCCAGGAATTTGAGGCTGCAGTGAGCTATGGATGGCGCCACTGCACTTTAGCCTGGCCAACAGTGAAACTCTGTCTCAAAAAAAAAAAAAAAAAAATGTATATATATATGTATGTATATATGAGATACAAACTAATATATCCTCTATGAGCCATTTTTATTTTTTATTTTAAATATACCCATCATATATATGCATAGAAAAAACTTGATACATTCCTAAATGTGAACAGTGGTATGTCTGATTGGGCATTATAGGTGACTTCTAGTTTCTCAATTTTATTTATTTATACTTTCTAAATTTACTACAGTGAGCATTTATTATTTTTTCTAATAGAAAACAAAAACATAATAAAAGTTTGTTTCTGGAATATGAAAGCTTGACACAATAGAATATCAGAGTCACCTATAACACACTGAATAAAGCCTGAAGGTTAGAGTTAGAACTCTGGGTTCTAACTTTGAGTTTATTTCTGTGTTTGCAGTGTGGAAATCTTCCCGTTCCTGTTCTTGAGAGATACAGTCTATCGCTAATACAAACAACAACCAAAACAAACCACAGGCACATGCGCACAAAACTAGCACTTCTTCTTCTGGCAGAAATTTTGACACACTAATCTGTGTTTTCAGCCCTTCTAGGCTAGACTACAGTAATTTGCTCCTCCTTGGGCTATACATTAAATTTGTTCAGAAGCTGTAAAATTGGTCATTTGGTAGCAGTTGAAATGACTTTTCCACAAAGAGTTGTGAATCAGTAAGACTCATAGGCCGTGAAGTATGCACACACACCAGCACAGCCATTCAAACCTGACACCAGGGTCTTATCACAGTACAGTGACGGAAAATGCTAAATAACTCTGCTTTTGCTAAAACCTCTAACCTTTAATGCTCAAACACTTTAAAGTGACTAAGACCAACAGGCTGTCCCTGTTGGCTCAGCCAAAGGTCAAGCATTCTTAGGATTTCCTACAGGGAATGAGGTCTAAGAAGCCCATTAGAATTTTTCCAATCAGGACTCGTCTTTAATCCTCCACACTGTGAGCCCGTCACTGCCTTATCCTTTATGCTTTGCTTGCTTGGCCTTTTCCGGAAAGAGGAAGGTTGATGAGGCTGGATTTAAAAAGGCCGGTAATCGTTTTTTACTTAAAAAATTGATACATATTTGTATATATTAAGTCTGAAAAATACATGCTAAACTATTAACCATGTTTGTTTGTTTGTTTGTTTGAGACTGAGTCCTGCTCTGTCACCCAGGCTGGAATGCAATGGCGCAATCTTGGCTCACTGCAACCTCTGCCTCTCGGATTCAAGCGATTCTCCTGCCTCAGTCTCCTGAGTAGCTGGGATTACAGGCACGCGCCACCACGCCTGGCTAATTTTTGTATTTTTAGTAGAGACGGGGTTTTATCATGTTGGTCAGGCTGGCCTCAAACTCCTGACCTCATGATCTGCCCACCTTGGCCTCCCAAAGTGCTGGGATTATAGGCGTGAGACACCATGCCCAGCCTTAACCATGATTTTTCTCAGACTTTTCTCCTTTATACTTTCTCTGTGTTTTCTACATGAGCTACTTTCATAATTGGAGAAGATAAAGCTGTTTTTAAAAAGAATAGGCTGGGTGTGGTGGCTCATGCCTGTAATTCCAGCACTTTGGGAGGCCAAGGTGGGTAGATTATTGAGGTCAGGAGTTTGAGACCAGCCTAACCAACACGGTGAAACCCTGTCTCTAAAAAAAATTTAAAAATTAGCTGGGCGTGGTGGCACACACCCGTAGTCCCAGCTACAAGGGAGGCTGAGGCCCGAGAATTGCTTGAATTTGGGGGGTGGAGGTTGCAGTGAGCCAAGATTTCGCTAATGCACTCCAGCCTATACAACAGAGTGAGACTCTGTCTCAAAAAATAAATAATTTATTAATTTTAAAAAATAAAGTAAAAATAAAAAGAATATAGGTAGTCACTTGGATCTGTGGGATTTGATTGTCTATATATATACACACACATATATATGTATACATACATTTTAAATTGTAACATAACATGTACCATTTTAACATTATAACATAAAACGTTCCATTTTAGCCATTTTAAAGTGTGCAGTTCCGTGGCAAAATTAAATATATTCCCATTGTGTGCCGTCATCCACAAGACTCTTTTCATCTTGCGAAACTGACTCTCTGTACCCGTTAAACAATAACATCCCATTCCCCTCTCCCCAGCCCCAGTAACCACCATTCTGCATTCTGTCTCTATGAATCTGACTACTCCAAATACCTCATGAGAATGGAATCTCTTACATATTTTTGAAATCCGGTTATTTTTAGATTGCATAGACTTTTCTCAGAGACAAAACTTGGAAGTGGACAAAACTGTACTTCCCATTTTGTCTTTCACATTGCTATTATTGTCTTCCTTGCGTCACACAGCATCTGGAGCCAAGGCAGTGCTCACCTGTGTAGGTGTGATGTGGCTGATGTCTTCAGATGCAAGCTGCTTCAGAAGAGTGGTCTTGCCAGCATTATCCAAGCCCAGGAGAAGGATTCTCACCTCCTGGTCTGGTGCACTTTTCAACTTGCGCAAAATTGAGAGCAAGCCCTTGAACAACCACGAAGGAGACAGATTACTTTGGGGGAACTGACTTTGCTATTACTGGATATCAGACTAGCTTCTCCTTGAAAGAAATTCTTGGTTATGGAGAGCCTATGTTATTATTTTTCATTCTAATGCCACTTATTCCATTTGCTTCCTCTTTCCGAGTTTTGGTAGAAGTCCTAAATTAAATCAGTAACTTAATAAGTAGCATGGCTTATTCCTGGTCTTCCTATTATTCCAGCTTAGCAGTCACCCCAAATCTCCTGGGAGTGTGAACTCTACCCCATCTGTGTTCCTAAAGCCCTTTATATATAGTTAGAGTACGTAACTGACATTTGTATTTTTCTCCTTTACTGAAGTTTCTTGTGGTAAGGGCTACACTTCTCCCATAACGGCTGGCACTTATTAAACAGACACTAGATAACATCTGTGGAATTAAATAGTATGACACACCCAAGTTAACACAAGATTTTTTTTTTCCTTTTTTTTTGAGAAGTAGTCTCACTCTGTTGCCCAGGCTGGAGTGCAGTGGCACGATCTTGGCTCACTACAACTTCCGCCTACCGGGTTCAAGCGATTCTCCTGCCTCAGCCTCTCCTGAGTAGCTGGGATTACAGGCATGTGCCACCACGCCCAGCTAATTTTTGTATTTTTAGTAGAGATGGGGTTTTACCTTGTTGGTCAGGCTGGTCTCAAACTCCTGACCTCATGATCTGCCCATCTCAGCCTCTAAAAGTGCTGGGATTACAGGCGTGAGCCACCGCACACAGCCACACAAGATTTTTAAGGTGTTATATACAAAAATACATGAAAAGGCTATATAAAATTAGAATTGGGCTCTCTGTTTATGATTTTATCTATTTCATCATTTCCCATTGCATGCCTGTATCAAAACATCTCATGTACCCTACAAATATATATACCAAGGAGCCATAAAAATTAAAAAGAAAAAATTAAAAAATTTTTAAAATCTATTTTAGCACAGCTGTAAGACTTCTTCATTCAAAATGTTCTACCATTATCTTTCACAAGACCCTATAGGACAGGTGCATGATATAGATTATCTGTTTTTTAGATAAAAAATTTGGTACAATAGAGAAGTTAGGAAATCATAAAAGGCACCTATGAAGCAAAAAAAAAAAAAAAACCACCAAAATTAACCAAGGAATGTTTTACTGTTAATCTAATATTTCTGTTTCTTGTTTTCATTTATTATTATTATTTTCAGACACAGCCTCGCTGTGTCACCCAGGCTGGAGTGCAGTGGTGTAATCCCGGCTCAACTACAACCTGTCTCCCGGGTTTAAGCAATTGTCGTGCGTCAGCCTCCAGAGTAGCTGGGATTACAGGAATGAGCCACTATGCCTGGCTAATTTTTATATTTTTAGTAGAGATGGGGTTTCGCCACGTTGGTCAGGCTGGTCTCGAACTCCTGGCCTCAAGTGATCTGCCCACCTTGGCCTCCCAAAATGTTCAGATTACAGACATGAGCCACCTCTCCTGGCCATTATTTATTATGTTTTTATGGATAGAAATAAAAACATGCTGGGCATGGTGGCTCACACCTGTAATGCCAGCACTTTGGGAGGTTAAGGCAGGAGGGCTGCTAGAGCCCAGGAGTTCAAGACCAGCCCTGGCAACATAGTGAGATCCTGTCCCTACAAAAAATAAAAAACAGATAAGCCAGGAATGGTGGCACACGCCTGTGGTCCCAGCTACTCAGGAAGCTGAGGTGAGAGGATTGCTTGAGCCTGGGAGGTTGAGGTTGCAGTGAGCTGTATTTGCACCACTGCACTCCAGCCTGGGTGAAGAAGTGAGACTCTAGCTCCAAAAAATAAAAAATAAAAAAAGAAATAAACCATGTTGATTTTTAGTTAAGAACGTAAGACAATCTTTATAGGAAAGTTATTTGTTCTGTGCTATAGCTGGCAATCTTGTTCTAACAACACATGGCTAGAACAAGGGTCAAAGAATCCCAGAGTTTAAAGGGCATATAATTTAGTCTCCCAGCTCAAGAAGAAATTCCTTCATCCTGAGTCTTAGAATTACGTAAAATTATTTCACGCTGCACCAGGCAATAATTCAAACCAGTTTGTTCACTAAGATCAAACGATACTTCTGAGAAATAATTCTCAACAACTGCATCTTTGAGCAATGATATGCAAATATGCATAATTATTAAGAATTCCTTTCTGCCTCAGAGACTCTTTACTACTTCTCGTACTGTATTTGTACTGACTTGCTAAGGACCACATTAACGTCTCCATGCCTCAATTGTTTCCAGCAGTAAAGTGGAAGGTTCAGTCTAAGCTAGACAAATTCTACGCCAAAAGATTTTGGGGAGAGAGATTAGATTTGAAACAAACAAAAGTCTGGCTTTTTAAAAGGTCAGACTTTTTTTCTTTCTTTTTTTTGAGGGGGGAACAGGGTCTGCCTCTTGTCACCTAGGCTGGAGTGTGTGGCGTGAACATGGCTCACTGTAGCTTCGACTTCCTGGGCTCAAGCAATCCTTCCACCTCAGCCTTTCCAGTAGCCGGGACTACAGCTCATGCTGCCATGCCTCGCTAAATTTTGTATTTTTTTGTAAAGATGGGGTTTTACCATATTGCCCAAGCTGATCTTCAATTCCTAAGCTCAAGTGATCCACCCAAAGGCAAGACTTTTTTTTTTTTTTTTTTTTTTTTTTTGCTGTTTTTATCTCATCTGGTCTTGAATACTTTGACACCATTCCTTCTTCTTTTTTTTAAAGACGGGGTTTCACCATGTTGGTCAGGCTGGTCTTGAACTCCCGACCTCAGGTGATTCGCCCGCCTTGGCCTCCAAAGTGCTTGGATTACAGGCGTTAGCCACCACGCTCGGCCACCATTCCTTCTTAAAACTATATTTACAAGAAGTCTCCCTGGTTTCTATTAGCTATATTGCAATCACTCATTTATAGTATCACCTTTCAGAAAAGTAAAAATTAAAATTCTGAGATCCTTAGGAGACTATTTACATAAAAAAGCTAAGAACAGGAAAACCCATTTTACTACTCATCTTGAGTTCCTGATTGTAAGTGAAAAGAAGGGACCTCATTACCTCTTAAATTCTAAAACAGCTGGAATGTATCAAATTAGTACATTAAATGACATATAGGCAAAGTTCTTCTCATGCATTATCTGATTATCTGCTTGTGCAGAAATTATATAGGAAGATCTGTTTTCTTTTTCTTTTTTTTTTTTCCAGATGGAGTTTTGCTCTTGTTGCTCAGGCTGGAGTGCAATGGTGCGATCTCACTCACCGCAACCTCTGCCTCCCGGGTTCAAGTGTTTCTCCTGCCTCAGCCTCCCGAGTAGCTGGGATTATAGGCATGCGCCACCATGCCCGGCTAATTTCGTATTTTTAGCAGAGACAGAGTTTCTCAATGTTGGTCAGGCTGGTCTCGAACTCCCAACCTCAGGTGACCACGCCCAGCCTATAAAATATTTTCAAAGTTTAAAATTAATGTTTTGGGTTTTTTCTCATGTGTCTCTTTTTTAAAAAATCACTAACAATACTGGTTTTTTTTTTTTTTTCTTTTCAGGTAGAGACTTTCTACATACTCATTACATTTGAAATTAAATAATTAAGAGAAAAACAAGACCAGGCACAGTGATTCACACCTGTAATACCAGTGCTTTGGGAGGCCGAGGCAGGAGGATAGCTTGAGGCCAGGAATTCAAGACCAGTCTGGGCAACAAAGTGAGACACCTATCCCTACTAAAAAGACAAAATGATCCAGGTGTGGTGGTGTGCACCTGTGTTTCCAGCTACTCAGGAGGCTGAGACAGAAGGATGGCTTGAGCCCAAGAGTTTGAGGCTGTAGTAAGCTATGGTCAGGCCACTGCATTCTGGGCTGGATGAGAGAGCAAGATCCTGTCTCAAAAAAAAGAGCGGGGAGGAGGGGAGAAACATGTTTATTCATCTTAAAAGGAGAGGAGCAAAGCACAGATGAGAAAGAAAAAGAAATCATTCTAACTGTAAGGCTGAGCACAGTGGCTCACGCCTGTAATCCCAGCACTTTGGGAGGTCGAGGTGGGTGGATCACTTGAGGCCAGGAGTTTGAGACCAGCCTGGCCAACATGGTGAAACCCTATTTCTACTAAAAATACAAAAAATTGGCTGGGCATGATGTTGGGTACCTGTATTCCCAGCTACCTGGGAGGCTGAGGCAGGAGAATAGCTTAATCCTGGGAGAGGAAGGTTGCAGTGAGCCGAGATCACACCACTGTACTCCAGCCTGGGCCACAGAGCTAGACTCTGTCTCAAAAAAAAAAAAATTCTAACTATAGATAAACTTCACGAACCTAATAGTGTAGAATACAGTGCTTCTACATTTCTAATGAGTAAATTTCCTTATTAGGAAATAATAACTTCAGATGCTTCACCTGTAAGTGAAATTATGGAGAAACGGAAAGTTCAGCTAATATTTTCTTCCAGCAAAAGGATAAATGGCATTTCAAGCAAGGTCTAGGGAAGACAAGTACAAATATAATACAGCATCATATTAATCCAACTACTGAGGACAGGGGATCACAGGATTATCAGGGTTTGCTAAATAGGGAAGAGGATATTTATAGAGATCAGGGTTCTGCCTGAAAGGTACAATGTAAGCTGATTTAAGAGGCTGGAAGAAAAAGACCAGAATAAGTCTATTCCATGCATCTATGCATATATGCCCATATTTTATTTCAACTGTCAAATGAAAGGGGACAGATATTAGAAGTTAAATTTATTATGGGGCTGAGTGTTGCAGTATAAATACAATAAAATTAATTTTTAAAGTGCATTTTTGGCCAAAGTATCCATTCACTCAATTATCATTAAACACCAATAATGTGCCTTAGGTACAAGAGTGAGCAAAACAGATGTGATCTCTATGCAGGATTTATATTCCTGTGACATTAAAGCAATTTAAGAAACATGAACTTCAGTTACAAGTATACTGTGTGTTACCAGCATGTATGTATACAAGTTATCTGCACCCTGGTGGGCAGAAGCAGTCTGACTCAATCACAAAACATTTAAGCAAACTTTTCTACAGTCAAATCATGAATAGATGTACTATGGACTACAGATGTTTTATCTGCCTTGAAATCAGCTTAAACTCAACTATTGGCAGAGGCATGGTGCACTGACCTAAAACAATACAAACTAGGTCATTCAAAGAAACCAGAGTGGTGGAGGGGGGAGAGATGTGTTAGTATATGGAAAATATACGTGGTTGTAAGGAGCAGCTAAAACTTAAATACTGAAATTTCGAAGCCAACCATCTCATACATACAGTCCCTATAACTAGCTTAAATATAACTGACTTCCATTTATTTTGACCTCTTTTAACTGAACTCCTATCAGTTTAAAGCTCAAAACGGATAACTTCATCCAAACTTTATCTTCTTCCTCATCACCTTCTACTAAATAAATACAATGTTTCCTGAGGAACAAAATCTGGGCATCTCCTCAGGAAGAGTGAGTTCCCACTTTACTAGAGTCCTAATGAAATGAACATTATGGGCTTTAGACTTGCACAGACTTCTATTCAGCTTCTGTGTGTATAAATGTATATGTGTATATATATACACACACATATATACACATGTATATATATAGACACATATATACATGTGTCTATATATACGTATATATACACATGTATATATATATGCACACATATATATACATGTATGTGTATATATATATATATATATATATATATATGGCCCTGCACATTTTCTAGTTTCAGCTAGAAAATGGGAACAATACTTATATCTCAAGAAATGATGTTATGAGGATGAAATGAGGTCATGTATGTAAAGCATGACACAAAGTAGCCACTCAAAACAATAGCCCTGTGTTTTGTTTATTTTTTTAAATAATTTTTCACTGCCATTTTCTAGCTAGAAAATATAAATTACTGTTGGGAACAAATCTTCAAATGTTGAACATGCATGAGAACAATCACAAGCTCCATATATGGAGAAAGTACTCCATAAATAATTACTGAATGAAGGAGCCAGATATTAAATAACAGTGATTAGTTATGTGCTAAAATTACTGTCATTTCAGTAATTCATCAAGAACCCGGCATTGTAATGCAGGTGTAAAACAGTTGACTTTAAATGTTCAGGGAAACCCATACGTGGGTTTTTGCCACAGTTACACAAATTTGAAAAAAACTGTATGTTAGTCACAGCTGAAGTTTAAAACAAAAACCAAAAAAAACTTGGGGTTCACTCTTCAGTTGTACAGTTAACTATGGGGGCTCTTGGGATACCAGATAGGATACCCTTAAGTCACACCACTGACTAAATTCAGTGTTCTACTTCCAGTTTTACGAATAGCTGACATTTTTGGAAATAGAAAAAAAAAATGCATTTGGGAAAGCAGATAAAGATTCCAGAGTAATTTGTCCTAATTTCTTACTGGTCATTCTAGGAAAAGGAAAAAAGAAAAACAAAATGTTTTCATCATTGAACACAACAGTTGTATACAACAGTGTTGTGTATACACTGTCAATTTGTTGTATACAGTGCCAATTTGCACCTGGAAACATGAGCAGTGGTTAATTTACTGTGGCCTGTAATTATACATTAAACAATCACGGAATTACACAGTCCACTTAATTGATAAACAAACTGGGAAAAGTTAGCCAACTCTCATGCACTTCTCATCCGTAATGACGAATCTCATTCTCTGTTGGTTTGGCATGCCCTTTTCATTTCAATTCTAGCTATTTTCTGGGTAAATATTTATGTTTGCACTCATTTGTTTAGAAAAACTTAGCCTTTAAACGGACAGCTCCTGTATAAACGATTAAGAAAAAGAAACAGTTGTAAAAATCTGTATAGATTGAGGTTAAAAAAAAAAAAAACCTGCAAGTGTAGCAAGTGTGAAATGTGATTGGTGACTTTAGAACAAATAACCCTACTTCTTTAACAGTCTGGCGATGTAAAATCAATTGAGATTTTTTTTCCTATCTAAATCTACTCACTGGATAATCTGACCAAACATATATGTATTATTTTTTCTTCGTGGGCATCTAGCTTTAGCTTTTTTTTCTTCTTCTTCTTAAATCAACAGAAGTGGCTCAACATTTCTAAAAGTCAAGAAAGGAACTAGGAAGTGAGGTGGAGCAGTAAATATAAGTTTGATTACAGGCTCTTTGCAGCCAACTAAACTGCTCTAAGTGCTTCAAAATCAATTTTTCTTTGATAGCTCTAAAATTACTCAATTCCATTTTAACTCCTTCCAACTAACTGTACAGAAATCAACAAGAAACAAAGTGTTAACGGTCAGATCTGTCACAATCATAATTTAGAATTTGGGAAAGCTTTAATTAGGGCTGACAGAGAAAATGCTTGCCCCAGACTGAAGTTCAATCTCCATTTTTAACTTCTCGTTCCTTTCAGTTTGGAGACCCCAAGACAGGATTAAGAATTTTTAGTTCTGGTGTGGTCACATGGAAAAGGAGGTTGCAAAAGGTCTCGAAGGAAATTCTAGGGACCAGGCAGCTAATTTGCCTCCATCAACGTGGATTAAGTATTGAATGAAAAATTGGTCATCACCAACAACCAGGTCTTGCAAAACTCTCGGCAAATAACTAATTCGGGACTGAGGAAGCGCACCCGCCACGCAGACCCCAAGACGGCGTAAAATCCACCAGGCATCCCTTCCAAGCGGCACCCCTTGGTGTCCTGGGGCTTACTCCCCTGCCCCCCAGGGGCCCGCAGAGCGCGTGAAGGAGGAGAGCTAGACTACCATCTCCCCTGATACCGCCAGGGCGACCTCAGAGACAGCAGGGCCGGCCTTCTCTCCGCTTCTGGCCGGGCTCCAGACGAACCCCACTTTACTGCAGCGCCGGGAGACCGACTGCCCGGGAAGTCTAAGTTTGCAAGCAAAAGCTGCTCTATGCAGCTCCTCGGATCCGCCCTCACCCCTGCCCCCAAGTAATGATGGAGCCCTGGCTCCGCATCCGGCCATCCGCGCACTCTGCCAGCCCCTTCCCCAAGCCTCGGACCCGCTGCAAGCCCCGCCTTCCTCTCCAGGCCCAGGCCTCCCTCCAGGGCCCACCCTCAGGGCTCCCCGCCGACCCTGAAAATCAGTCCAGAACCCACACAGCAGGCTGATCGCCGTCGCATTCCCTCCTTGGCTTTCAGCGCAGTGCTCCGCCCTGGGCCTGGGGACGGGACGGGGGTAACTGGCCGGCTCCAAGGGGGCCCGGGCCCCCACACTCACCATCCTCCCGCCGAGTCCCTCCTCCTCCTCCTCCTCCTCCTCCTCCTCCTGCTGCTGCTGCCTCCCCCGTTACCAGGGGCAACTGCTGCGGCGCCGCCCCCAACGTCCCTAGCACGCACAGCCGAGGAGCCGGGCAGCGGTACGGGGCGGGGTGCAGCTCTGCTTTCCCCAGAGTGCGCAAGCGCGTCAAGGCGCCCGCCCACTACGCGGGCGGGTTACGGCAGCTGCAGAGGCGGCCGCCTGCTCGCCGGGACCCTGAGTGGAGAAGGCTTGCCCATGAGGCTGGCGGACCTGGGATTGGTGGAGAAGGAGGGGCGTGGGGCGGGCGTGGGGGCGGTACCCCCGCCCAGTCCTCCTCTCTCCCCGCCAGGTTTCCCAGGCGGGCTTTATCTGATGGCATTTGTCCCGGGACCAGGTAAGGGGCTTTGGGATGAGGCCACTGGCCCTATTTACTTCCAATCGCCACATCTCGGGAGGGAGCTGAGATTTCTGTCCTGACTGCCCAGGCCGGGCCGCAGCGCGGGCTGGACTTCCACCTGCAGAAGCCACGTGGCGCGAGGAGTGCCCTGGGGCTGCAGATGGGCCCCTCAGCTCTGACTCCCATTGCCTGCGACTGCCAGGCCGAGGGGCTGGGGCTTTAGGAGCTGTCCGGGATCGGGGAGTACCGATGGGGGGAGGCCGTCTGTCGGAGGGCAAGAAGCAGCTTGGGGGCTGGCCCTGAGCCCTGAGGTGAGCTGAAGGCCCAGGTGAAAGGCGTTTTGGGGATCGGCCTGGTTTTTGTTGTTGTGTTTGTTTTGAGATAGGGTGTCGCTCCGTCGCCGGGGCTGGAGTGCGGTGACACGATCTCGGCTCACTGCAGTCCTCGCCTCGCGGGCTTAAGCGATTCTCCCGCCTCAGACTCTTGAGTAACCAGGACTGCAGGCAGGCACCACCACACCCAGCTAATTTTTTGTATTTTGTTTTTGTAGAGACGGGGTTTCTCCATGTTGCTCAGGCTGGTCTCAAACTCCTGGGACTCCGCCCGCCTAGGCCTCCCAAAGTGCTAGGACTACAGGTGTCCCAAGTGAGCCACGGCGCCCAGCCTCTGGCCGGTTTTGCTAAGTTGCGTTAGACTGGTCCGAGCACCATCTGTAGTTCTGGAAGAAGCAAAAATGCGCCTGCATTTTCAGCCAAGGAAGAACAAGAGGGATACTGGGGTGCGTTAGGAAGTGCTACCTCCCACCCCTTTCCCGATGCCATGCCGAGGACTATAAGAAGAGTTTGCACAGACGTCCTAGGCCCTGTTCTAGACGCTGGAGACACAGCAGTGGACAAAATCAGCCCTTATGGAAATTACATCCTAGTGAAATGCATTTAATACCAAATTTCATTTCATTTTCACAACCCCTAGAGATTGGTAATTGCGGCCAGGCAAAGTGGCTCATGCCTATCATCCCAGCACTTTGAGAGGCTGAGGGGGAGGATGGCTTGAGCCCAGGAGTTGGAGACCAGCCCGGGCAACACAGTGGGACCCTGTCTCTACAAAAATACCTTTTTTAAATTAGCCAGGTTCTGTGCCGCGCTTGTAGTCCTAGCTGCTTGGGAGTTTGAGTCTGGAGGAGTGCTTGAGCCCAGAAGCTATTATCACACCACTGTACCACAGCCTGGGTGACAGAGCAAGACCCTGTGTCAAAAAAACGAAAGCAAAAACCAACATCTGCTACTTGCATACCTGCTTCAGATCCTTGGAGAGAAAAGCCCAGTTCAGAGCCCTGACTAAGGAGGTGTTGAATGGTTAGAGCACAAAGCACTATCATCTACTCATCTGTAGACCACTGGCCCTTTTGTGAAAAAGGCAAGGCATGTTACTCTTTCTAAGTTATCTGGTGTCTAACAGCCCAGCAGCCTTGGAGTCAGAGGAGTATCCATAAGCCTATACCTGGGCCTGCTCCTGTAATTATTACTTTCATTTTCCAGATTGCTCTAGGCAACCTTGACCTTAATCCTTGCCTGTCCCAGTGGTCTTTGTGTCTGACCTTCTGAGGTCTTTGGCTGCCTTGGTCTTCCTCTGATGTGAGTACCAGCGATGATGTTTCGTTTTTCTCCCTGCCTGGGACTACAAACAGGAATCTTGTGCACTTCTGCTTGTGAGAGGATACCTCAGAAGAAATTTGGAAGCTTGTTTTCTGATCTCTGATACCATTTGCCAGAGAAAATCTGCCCTCTCTGGGAAGGATGAGCATGATGTCAGAGGAGGTAGTAGTCTATTTCTTTTTTTTCCTCTTTGTTTCCCTCTTACTCTTTCTTTCCTTCTTTTTTAAGGAGACGGCAAGTAGGCTATAGTGGCTGGAGAACCTTGGGGGAAGTAAGGCCTGGCTGTTGTCCTGTCTTTGTGGACTGGATCTGTTGACTGTCCATCTTTATATCTGCTGCAAGTGCTTAGCGCAGGACCAAGTGTACCAAAAATGCCCAATCCATGTGCACCTTTCTCAGCTTCAGTTTCCTCTTCTGAAAACTGAGATCTTGGATCACTAATGTCTTCCAGCTGTGATATTCTCTAATCCTAGGGGGAGATATCATTCAGTCACTGGTCTGATTTTTTTTACTCCTACCTCATTCCTAGTAGTGGAACCATAATCCTTCAGAAGTGGGGCTACCCTGGACATTGATGATGGCCTTTTTAGGGAAGACTAGATGTGGCTTGTGTGGGAGGAAGAACAGTAACTGTGGAAGAAAATTTAGATTAGAGATAGTATGACTCAGTATAGGCAAGGTAGACAATTTGCAGCTTCATGAAAGAAGGCCTGCGCTTAATTCTGTAACCTAGGCAGGTTCTGAGTTGGACTTAAAAGAGGTGACATCCTTGATGCCAAGAGACCCAAGAAGAAGTTGGAATGCATTTCAAGGAAGCAGTAAATATTTTTAGAGGGCATGTGAAAGATGTAGCAGTAAACATCACAGACACTCGGGAGCCTTACAGTCTGTCAGGGGAGGCAGGCTTTACACAAATCACAGTCAATGACAAGAAGGTGACAGTCACAAAAGCCCAGCTTGCTGCAAAGGACAGGATCCTGTGGGAGCATATATCACAGAAGGATTTGGGTTTGCCCGGCAGGGGTCAGGGAACAGTGCCCGTTGGGGGTCAGTGGGTGTGTGGGAGAAATGTCCCAGACAGATCATTCAGATTTTTTTTTTTAATGTTTTATTTAAGACAGGGACTGCAGTTTCTTTCTTGACTTCAGCTGAGAAGGCAAAGACTCTTGCATAATTAGCAAATGATTAGATTATCCCTTGATGATATTGCCTCCATTCTGAGAAGCAGAGGACCTTGTAGTGTTGAGTTAAGGGGAACGGAGATGTCAAGAGAAGGTGTGGCCCTCTGGGTCTGTGTGTGTTGAGGGGGAGGCATAGCATTTTGCTCAGTCAGGCTGTCTCCAGCGTGTGTGAGCCTGGGGCTCTGTAAGCCGAGGCAGCATGTGTCAGCCAGCTAGGCTGACTCCTTTTAGGTTCAAGTAGAGTCTGGGAAAGTGAACTCTTTCCCCTCCTCCCACTCCTTCATCAGTTGGGACTGAGAGAAATGCCTTTGGTCTTTGAACCAGCCTGCAGGAGGCCAAGTGGGGGGGGAGAGAGAAGTCTGAGTTGCGGCTGTGGACTCTTTGGCAGTGTCTGCCTTTTGACTTCTCTGGAGATTGCTGCTTCAGAGAAGCATCAGGCCCAGGCCAGGGCGCTTTGGATACTCCCATGTTGAGCCTCTCCTCTTGTCCCTGGTCCTTCCTCTTAGGAAATGGTGTACTCCCAGTCTTCAGCTTCCTGATGTCTCTTCCGCCTTAATGAAAAATCTAAAAATTGATCACCATTCTTCCTTCCCCATCTTGGTCCCTCCTGCCTCTTTTCTTGAACTCAAACTTCTGGCCTCCCAAAGTGCTGGGATTACTGGCCTGTGCCTGTCTCCACCTCCTTTGTCTCTTCTTTCTGGTGGTTCTTCCCATCTTTGGGGGCTTCCTTTTCTCGGCTTCTTTTTTTTTCTTTCTTTTTGAGACGGAGTCTTGTTCTTATTGCCCAGGTTGGAGTGTAATGGCACAATCTCAGCTCAGCACAACCTCCGCCTCCCAGGTTCAAGTGACTCTCCTGTCTCAGCCTCCTGAGTAGCTGGGATTACAGGCTCCCGCCACCATGCCTGGCTAATTTATATATATTTTTTTTTAGTAGAGATGGGGTTTTGACATGTTGGCCAGGCTGGTCTCAAACTCCTGATCTCATGATCCGCCCACCTCATCCTCCCAAAGTTCTGGGATTACAGATGTGAGCCACTGAGCCTGGCCTCCTTTTTTTTTTTTTTTTTGAGATGGGGTCTTACTCTGTCACCAAGGTGGAGTACAGTGGCTGAATCTCGGCTCACTGCATCCTCCACCTCCCGGGTTCAAGCAATTCTCCTGCCTCAGCCTCCTGAGTAGCTGGGACTACAGGCATGCACCACCACACTGTGGTAATTTTTGTATTTTTAGTAGAAACTGGGTTTCACCATGTTGGCCAGGCTGGTCTTGAACTCCTGACCTCAGGTGATCCGTCTGCCTTGGCCTCCCAAAGTGCTGGGATTACAGGTGTGAGCCACTGTGTCCCCCCTCGGCTTCTTAAATGTCCTGGTTTTTCAGGGTTTGTCCTCAGCTCTCTCCTTTTCCCATTCTATGTGTTCTTACTGGAAAACTTTATCATAAATCACCTCAGTGCTGCTGACTCTGTTTTTTCCTTCTGGCTCTGACCTCTGTGTTTTCTTTCAAGCCTGAGTATCCACGGGCTGATGGACTTCTTATTCAGCAACTTCTTGAATATTTTGCTAGGCACTGGGGTGACACTGGTGAGCAAAATGAACATACCACCTCACTTTGCAGGTAAAGTATTTCAGTTAGTTAAGGTGGTATTTTCTTTTTTATTTATGTATATATTATATATATATATATATTTTTTTTTTCTTTTTTCCATTATCAAATCTGTGGTATTGCATAAGGTGATATTTTCAAGAAAAAGACAAAATGACCTAGTAGTAGAAGTTATAGAAGTAAATCTGAAAATTATCTGCATGAAAATATAAAAGGACAAATAGGTATGATTTAGTGAAGAGAGGAAGGACTAGCTTTTGAGTATGGTGTTTGGAAAGGACCTGCGACAGGAAGCAGCCTATAGCATTTAAGAAAATCCCCTGGCGAGCCGGGCGCGGTGGCTCACACCTGTAATCCCAGCACTTTGGGAGACTGAGGCGGGTGGATCACCTGAGGTCAGGGGTTCAAGACCAGCCTGACCAATATGGTAAAACCCCGTCTTTAAAAAAAAAAAGAGAAAGAAAAGAAAAGAAAATCCCCAGGCAGGACCAGGGGTGCTGGCTCACACCTGTAATCCCAGCACTTTGGGAGGCCGAGGCAGGCAGATCCCTTGAGCTCAGGAGTTGAGACCAACCTGGGCAACATAGGGAGACCCTGTCTCTATAAAAAAAAATACAAAAATTAGCCAGGAATGGTGGCACAGGCCTGTGGTCCCAGCTACTTGCGAGGCTGAGGTCAGAGGATCATTTGAGCCTGGGAGGCGGAGGCTAGAGTAGTGAGCCATGATCATACCATTGCATTCCAGCCTGGGCAACAGAGCAAGACCCTATCTCCAAAAAAAAAAAAAAAAATCCCATGGCACTTGAAACTCAACATGCGAAATCAAGCTTACTATTTATATTTTCTCCCTCAAAGCCAAATGTTCTGTGCTCTCTCTGTTAGCACCTGTCACCCAACTCAAAAACCCTGGGTATCACTCTGAATATTTGTCATGTGTCAACCTGGCTAAGCTAAACAAGACTCCCAGGATTCTCTCTCTGGTATAGCTCATTATAATGGCTACCGGGAGCACACACACACCATCTTCCAGCTCTTCAGACAAACAGTAATTTAGGTGCTGCTGTGAGGGGATTTTGCAAACGTAATTAAATTCCTCAATTGTTTGGCTTTAAGTTACTCAAAAGGGAGAGTATCCTGGGTGGCTTGACCTAATCATGTGGAAGGCCTTTAAAGGAGGGCTAGGCCACCCGTGAACCCCCTCTGAGGTTCCAGACTCTGAACCCTTACCCGAGTTGCTCCCTCTCCCCTGGGATGGTTTGTTGCTGGCTGCCTGCCCTGCTGACTTCAGAATTGCCTAGCCAGCAGCCACAGTGTGTGAGCCAATAAGCTAATTCCTTGTGATAAATCAATGTCTATATTATATCAATGTTATATTATGTCAGTATTATATATATTTAGGCCAGGAGTGGTGGTTCATGCCTATAATCCCAGCACTTAGGGAGGCTGAGATGGGAGGATTCCTGGAGCCCACGAGTGTGAGATTACAGTGAGCCATTATTGCACGACTTCACTCCACCCTGGGCAACAGGGTGAGACCCTGCCTAAAAAAAGAAAAAAATTTGGGAGGTTGGGGGGTAAAAAATAAAGAAAAAAATTTATAAAATTTATATAGATATATCAATGTATATTTATAATTTATAGTTATATGTTTATAATATTTATATATAAATTTATATAGCTATATATTTAAACATAAATAATCCATATATCTATATAAATAAATTTATATATAAATATTATAAACATAAATTTATATATTATATATGGATATATCTGTACATTTCATATATTTATATAGATATATAAACTATATATTTATAAACTATAATATAGTATACAAATATATTTTTAAAATATACAACATATATATGTGTGTGATATATATATATATATGCTGGGTGCAGTGGCTCACACCTGTAATCCTGGCACTTCGGGAGGCTGAGGCAGGCAGATGGCTTGAGCCCAGGAGTTAAAGGAACCCCATGTTGCCCCATGTTTTGTTTTGGTATCTACCTATCTGTCTGTCTGTCCGTCTTCCTTAATCTACTGATTCTGCTTTTCTGGTTGAACCCTGACTGATACAATGTTCCTCTTATACCTGTTGCTTAGCAGATCCTAGGATTCCACTTCTTAAAAGATTCTCCCCTTTTGATCTCTCCTCTGAGTGCACGTGGGTTCATCTGAGCCCCACGTCTTCTGGCCTGGATTACTGGGGTTCCCTTCCAGCTGGTCTCCCTGCATCCTGTGAGGTGCGGCCATACTCTGTTTATTCTCATGACTACCCAGTTTGTTCTTGGTAAACTGCATATCTGCTCTTGTCACTTTTCTTAAAATCTTTCAATGATTTCCTAAAGTTTTCAGGCAAAAATGTAAAAGCCTCAGCTTTTTTTATGACTCCATTTTCTCTCTTCTCCTAGCATATGAATTACACTTCTATTGAAAACCTTTTTAGTGGTTGCCCTGGAGTTTGCAAATCCAAATCCACTTTCAAATAACACTATACCACTGCATGGAGCCTGCAAGTACCTTAGAATGGAGCCCTCCCAATTCTCCCCTCTGTCCTTCATATTACTGTGTCATGTTATTTCTCTGATCGATAAACTATAATCACCAAATACACTGTTGCTATTATTAATTTAAACAAGCGTTATCTGTTTGTTAACTGTTAACAATTCAGAATTAGACAAAGATTTTTATTTATTTATTTATGTTTGTTTGTTGTTGTTTTTTTCAGAAACAGGGTCTCACTCTGTCGTCCAGGCTGGAGTGCAGTGGCACGATCATAGCTCACTGCAGGCTTAGCCTCAGCTTCCCAGGGTCAAGCAATACCCCCACCTCAGCCTCCCAAGTAGCTGGGACCACAGGCACATGCCACCATGCCTGGCTATCTTTTTTTCTTTTTTAATTTGTGTAGAGACAGGTTTTCACTCTGTTGCCCAGACTGGTCTCAAACTCCTAGGCTTAAGCAATCCTCCTGCCTTGGCCTGCCAAAATGCTGGGATTATAGGTGTGAACCATTGCACCTGACCAGGTTATTTCATCACCCAGGTACTACGTTTAGTACCCATTAGTTATTTTTTCTTGTAAGTCAGGTGTGCCAGTGACACATGTCCTCAGTTTTGTCTGTCCAAGAAAGTTTATTTATTTACTTCTTTAATTTTTTTTTTTTTTTTTTTTGTAGACAGGGTCTTACTCTGTCACCCAGGCTAGAGTGCAGTGGCTCAATCTCAGCTTACTGCAACCTCTGCCTCCTGGGCTCAAGCATTCCACCCACATCAGCCTCCCCAGGTGTGCACCATCTCGCCCGGCTAATTTTTCTGTTTTTTGGTAGAAAAAAATATAAAACGTGGTTTCACCATGTTGGCCAGGCTGGTCTTGAACTCTTGACCTCAGGTGGTCTACCTGCTTCAGCCTCCCAAAGTGCTGAGATTACAGATGTGAGCCACCACTCCAGCCAACTAGAAATGTTTTAAGGGATATAAAGCAGTTAGTACTTGAGATGGTTCTTCTATAAGATATGGGATAGGTGGAAATGGGTAAAGACTGACAGAATCAGATGGTATGCATCCCCAGATAGTAATTCCAATGATCCAGGAAAACCAGTCAACATTACCACACCATCCCTACCACCATGGACTCAATGTTTCTCAATGAGAGACAGAATTTGTGGGTGGAGGATCTGAGTCCAAGCCCTTCTATTAGAATAATTGCATTAATATTATTTGTTTCTTTAACTTTAGGTTCAGGGGTATACGTGCAAGTTTGTTACATAGGTAAACTTGTGTACAGATTATTTCATCACCAGGTACTAAGTTTAGTACCCATTAGTTATTTTTTCTGATCTTCTCCTTCCTCCCACCCTCCACCCTCAAGTGAGCCCCAGTGTCTGTTGCTCCCCTCTTTGTGTCCATGTGTTTTCATGATTTAGCTCCCACTTATAAGTGAGAACATGTGATATTTGGTTTTCTGTTCCTGGATTAGTTTTCTAAGGATGATGGTCTCCAGCTTCATCCATGTCCCTGCATCGTATTCCATGCATAGTATTCCATGGTGTACGTGTACCACATTTTCTTTATCCAGTCTGCCATGGATGGGCCTTTAGCATTTGGACAGTTTCTGTTGACACATGTTCAAGCTCATTAATGCTTTCCCTGGCCATGTCCAGTCTACTGATGAGTCTATCCAAGGCTTTCTTCATCTTTGTTACAGTATTTTTGATTTCTAACATCTCCTTTTGATTCTTAAGAGTTTCCATCACTGCTTACGTTATTCGTCTGTTCTTGTATGTTTTCCACTTTCCCTTCAGAGTTTTTAGCATATTAACCATAGTTTTTAAAATTTATTTATTTTAACCGTAATTATTTTAAATTCCGGGTCTGATAAGTCCAAAATCTCATATCTAAATCTGGTTCTGATGCTTGGCCTGTTTCTTCAAACTGTGTTTTTTCTTTTTTCTTTTTAGTATGCCTTGTAATTTTTCACTGAAAGCTGGTCATGATATACCCGTTGAGAGGAACTGAGGGGTTAGGTTTTGTTTATCTGGCCAGGAGTTAGGCTGTGTTTACTGTTTGCTGTAGCTATAGGTATAAAAGGCTAAGTTTTCCTCTGGTGTCTTTGTTCTTGTCTTCCCTGGTGTCTATGGGTCTCCAGAGACTTTTTAAATAGGGCCTAAGACGTGTTCCTCTTTTTGTTACAATCCTTGTAATGATACAGGCGCCCTGCTGGTGCAGTGGTGAGGTGAGGGAATGGAGGTATCTATAGTCCTGTGATGAGATCTCATTCTCCTGGTGACCCTGTGGCCCTGAACTTTCACAAGAGCTTCTCAGCCTCCCCTTGTCCTCTTGAGGTGAGGCAGGAAGGCAAGAGGTGGCTGGAGTTCCCTTCCCCCAAGTCAGTTAGGTTCTGGTAAAACCCAAGGTGGTTAGGCTCTGGTAAAATAGTTTCCCTTAAGGGTAAACCTTGTTAAGAAGAAGAAAGGGGCTGGGCATGATAGTGCATGCCTGTAGTCCCAGCTACCTGGGAGGCTGAGGTTGGAGGATTGCTTGAGCCCAGGAGTTCGAGGCTGCAGTGAGCTATAATTATGCCCGTCAATTGCCATTGCACTCTAGCCTGGGTAACATAATGTGACTGTCTCTAAATCTTAAAATAGGCTGAATGCACCAGCTCACACCTGTAATCCCAGCACATTGGGAAACCGAGGCAGAAAGATTGCTTGAACCCAAGAGTTTGAAACCAACCTGGGCAACATAGCGAGGTGCCGTCTCTACAAAAAAATACAAAAATTAGCCAGGCATGGTGGTGTGTGCCTGTAGTCCCAGTTACTCAGGAGGCTGAGGCGGGAGGATCCGTGAACCCAGGAGGTCATAGTTGCATTGAGCCATGATCGCACCACTGCACTCCAGAATAAGACCATGTCTCAGAAAAGGTAAAATAAAATTAAAAAAAAGAAGAACAAAGAGCTTTGGGTGGTTTTTCTTTTTTATTTTCTTTTTTTCCTGACACGGAGTCTTGCTGTGTCACCCAGGCTGCAGTGCAGTGGTGCGATCTCGGCTCACTGCAATGTCCACCTCCCAGGTTCAAGCAATTCTCCTGCCTCAGCCTCCCAAGTAGCTGGAATTACAGGATCCCTCTACCGGGCTCAGGAATTTTTGTATTTTTAGTAGAGACAGGGTTTCACCAGGTTGTTGGCCAGGCTGGTCTCGAACTCCTGACCTCGTGATCTGCCTGCCTTGGCCTTCCAAAGTGCTGGGATTATAGGCGTGAACCACCGCACCCGGCCGGGTGTTTTTCAAAATGTCTACTTTTCCATCTCCCTGCCAGAAGTACCTGGGATTATTACATACTACTTAATGGGTGGGCTTTTGTTCCCAGAGCTCCCCAAGCACAGGCACTGTACTGTCACTTTTCCAGTCCCTCCTGCAGTATGGTCAAGTACAGAGCTGGCCACCAGCAGGCCCTCAGGAAACGCACGTTGGTGTCCAGTTGCTCAATCTGGTGACCATTCACTGGGGCCCTCCCAGGTGGAGTCAGATAATGCTCAGGAGCTAAGGAAAGCAAGCAGTCTGCAACAGTGGGAGGTGCTCAGGTCCTCTGCGGTGGGCTTTGATTTAGGAGACAGTCCTCTTCTTCCTCTGTCCCTTAGACCCACAGTTTTATGTGTAAGCAAGATGGAGACTGACCTGTCTGGCTTTAACATTGATGTCCCCCGCTGGGACCAGCGCACCTTCCTGGGGAGAGTGAAGCACTTCCTGAACATCACGGACCCCCGCACTGTCTTCGTATCTGAGCGGGAGCTGGACTGGGCCAAGGTGATGGTGGAGAAGAGCAGGTGAGTGGTCAGGGAAAGGGGCTAGAGGCAGTAGAGTGACATTGAAGGGTTCTCTCAGGAGGGGGTGGAAACTGAAGGTGAGGAAATAGGCATAAATCTTGGGGCGGGGGCTGGGAGAAACGAGAGCAGGGAGACTGGGAGCCATTGATCAGGCAGGGTGATCACTCCCTGCTGTCCTTGGGTGGCAGGATGGGGGTTGTGCCCCCGGGCACCCAAGTGGAGCAGCTGCTATATGCCAAGAAGCTTTATGACTCGGCCTTCCACCCTGACACTGGGGAGAAGATGAACATCATTGGGCGCATGTCCTTCCAGCTCCCTGGGGGCATGATCATCACGGGCTTCATGCTCCAGTTCTACAGGTAGGACCTGGGGGCAGGGCTGTGGGAGGTACGGCTGCCTGGATCTGCTAGCCAGGGAGCCAGACTATGATAACAATAATAGTCCTCTTGGTTGGTCACTTACCAGATAATCAGGCACTATGCTACGTTCTTTGCATGTATTGCTTCATTTAACCCTCTCAGCAACCCTACCCTATAGGTACTATTATCATTTCCATTTTATAGATGAAGAACTAGAGTTCTAGAGAGGCTGAAGAACTTGTCCAAGTTTAAACAGGCAGGAAATATGGGCGCCTGGATTTTAACTGAGGCAGTCCTCTGTAGAACCCTCAACAAACAAGCTACCCCAATTCCCTCTTTACAAAGTACTTATTCGACAATGATTTTAATTATGTAACACCTAAACAAAACAATAGGAAGCCCCTTTCTTGGCTTGGCTGGAGAGAGAAGAGACTGGCTCTGTAGCTGCTGGATGCGTGACTCTTCTTCCCACCTCTTCCTTCCTCCCCTATTTCCGACCCCATTCATTGATTGGTTCAGCCATTGAGCTGGGCTTTGGGCTGGGTGTTGGGAATATAAAGACTTCAGTACCCCCCATCAAGGAGCTCCCAGTTTTGTTGAGGAGATCAAGAAGTAAACAGTACAGTACAGCTTTCTAAGTGGTAGGTTGGGGGAAGAACATGGGATTGTGGGAGCAGGGAGCATGGAGTGACTTACTCTGTCTCAGGAGGGGCAGGAGAAGGGTCGGAAAGGTTCCAAGGAGGAAGTGATCTCTCAACGGAGCAGGATTCAGCCATGTATGGAAGGAGGATGAGGAGATATTTGGGGCAGAGGGCTCAGCCTGCGTAAAAGCCCAGATGCATAAAACAGTATGGGAACAGGCTGAGCACGGTGGCTCATGCTTGTAATCCTAGCACTTGGGGAGGTCAAGGTGGGTGGATCACCTAAGGTCAGGAGTTTGAGACCAGCCTGACCAATATGGTGAAACCCCATCTCTACTAAAAATAAAAAAATTAGCCAGGCATGATGGTGCACACCTGTGGTCCTAACTACCTGGGAGGCTGAGACAGGAGAATTGCTTAAACCCGGGAGGGGGAGGTTGCAGTGAGCCGAGATCGCACCACTGTACTCCAGCCTGTGTGACAGAGCAAGACTCTGTCTCAAAAGAAAAAAAAAACAGTCTGGGAACAGTGTGGGGACCTGAAGATCATGTGCTTTCACTGGCATACCCTCAGGACTCCTTGCCATGTGACTTCTCTCTGCCTCTCCTGGCCTCTCTCACTGGTAGGACGATGCCGGCGGTGATCTTCTGGCAGTGGGTGAACCAGTCCTTCAATGCCATAGTCAACTACACCAACAGGAATGCGGCTTCCCCCACATCAGTCAGGTAGGAGACCTGAGCCCCAGGCTGTCCTCGTGCCTCCCCACGAACAGCCTTTCTAAAGGGTTCTGGGCTGTCAGTCCTTCCTGGGTAGTGCCTGCACTGAGCAGGTGACCAAGTCACCCTTTCCCAAGGTTTGGAAGTATTTTCTCGGGCTAAGTACAAGTGGATCTTCTTAGACCAATTCCAAATGTGTTCATTCATTCATTCTACAAATATTTCTTCCTGAGTGTGTGTTATGTGCTGGGGATGTGCATGGTTCTAGGTGCTGGGATACATTGTTAAGATGTGTGGTTGGGCTGGGGCACAGTGGCTCAAGCCTGTAACCCTAGCACCTTGGGAGGCCAAGGCAGGCTGATTGCCTAAAATCAGTCTCAAAAAAAACCAAACAAACAAAGAAAAACACCCAGAAAACCAGAGCTGCAAGGCAGAGAACAGCAGAGGTCTGTGTAGTTAGGCCACTCAGAGCAGTCCCTTCTGTGGGGATGACATTTCAGCTGTGTCCTGAAGGATGAAGGTTGAACCATCTAAGAGCCCAGGGAACACCTCCCCACATAGGGAGCAGCCGTGTGCAGAGGCGCCGAGGCAGGAAGTACTGAAAGAAGGCTAAGAGGGCTGGGGCACTGTGAGCGATAGGGAGAGGGTCACAAGATAAGGCTGGGGACAGATCCTGTGTGGTTTTCAGGCGTGAAGCCAGCTGACTTTCTCCTTCAAGCCTGCGGTCTGGCCCTCAGCCGGTAGGGGTCCCCACTCCCAAACATCTCTCTCCTCCCCCAGGCAGATGGCCCTTTCCTACTTCACAGCCACAACCACTGCTGTGGCCACGGCTGTGGGCATGAACATGTTGACAAAGGTATGGTCTGGGGCTGCTGCAGCATGGTGGCCACGAGGGGGCAGCAGAGTTCTAGGGAAAACATCTTTCCCCCGGGGACAGTTCCCCAGGCTGGGTGAATTGGGGATGGCTAGAGCCCCGCCCACCAAGTGATGATAAATACACCAGGGCTGTCCCCAGGTTGGTTCCTCTTGGGCCTTTGAGGGCGTGTGGGGTTCCCAGACCGGGTGTCTGGATGTGTGGCAGTAGCAAGGTCTAATTTTCTTTTTTGTACTGTAGTCCTTCAGCCCCTTTCCCTCCCATCTTCCACTAGCGCATCTGAACAACTACTGTTCCCTTCCCCCAACAGAGAGCGCCACCTTTGGTGGGCCGCTGGGTGCCCTTTGCCGCGGTGGCTGCAGCTAACTGTGTCAATATCCCCATGATGCGACAGCAGTGAGTACAGGCCCTTTTTTTCTCCCTACAAACAACAAGATTTGCAGAAAAGGGGCAAGAAACCAAGGCAGTGGGTGGCTTCTGGGGATTGCAGTGGGCATGGGGAGGACTGCTGGGCTGAGCCTCTGAAGAGCACTGGGATTGGCTGTTCCCGTGGTGATGGCCCCAGGAGGTAGGTGACTTCGGGTTAGGCTGTGTGTTGAGTGCCATGGGAGGCCTCTCCTGGGTGATATGGGATGGGAAAGACCGGGTGGACCTCTGGAATTTTACACTGGATCCTGTCCTTTTGGACCTGTGTTACAATTGTGAACTCCTACTTCCCAAGTCCTGGGGATGGCATACAGAATGAAATGTAGCAGGCTGAGGTGTCTAAAGATAGCACAGAACCCAAGCGCTTTGAAAGAAACCAGAGAAGCAGATTTTTCCAGGCACCCAGCTGTAAGCTTGTCAGCAGAAAAGGTAAAGGAGAAACTCACTGTGTCTCACAGTTCTTATTTCTTGACTAGAGAAATTTGTCTGTTATGAGGTTTTAATGATGTAATATTTGTAAAACACTCAACACAGCACCTGGAACGTAGTGGATCCTGCATTAAGTGTTCACTGTTGTTTCTACCGTTGTCACCATCATCAATATCTACAAGCCACATTTTCTTGGGAATACCAGCAAATGGAAAATGTTCACACTAGCCTTTGTAGAAGGAGCACTACCAGAATAGTCATGCACATATACTGCTCTGCTCATCTTCCCTTTCCCATCCAGTGGCCCTTTCCTAACAGGAGAATGAGTCCAAGCCACCTATCAGAGCTTGGGCTGAGTGCTGTCAGGAACTGGCCTGAGAAGAATAGCTGGGGTGTGCTGGGCGTACTGGCTGATGCCTGTAATCCCAGCACTTTGGGAGGCCAAGGCGGGAGGATCACTTGAGGCCAGGAGTTTGAGACCAGCCTGACCAACATGGTGAAACCCGGTCTCTACTAAAAATACAAAAATTAGTCAGGCATGATGGCACACACCTGTAATCCTAGCTACTGGGGAGGCTGAGGCAGGAGAATTACATGAATCCAGGAGGTGGAGGGTACAGTGAGCCAAGATCACGCCACTACACTCCAGCCTGTGTGACAGAGCGAGACTCTGTCTCAAAAAAAAAAAAAAAAAAGAATAGCTAGGATAGTTACTGCTTGTGGAGTGACCACTCTGTGTCACGTGCTGGACCAAGCACTTCACAGCCATGATCTCATTTAATGCTCACCAGGTTCTGTGAAGTGGGTGCCAGGATGATCTTCATTTTGCAGATAAGCTCAACTGAGGTTTTGGGAGGGTTAAAGACTGTGCTTAAGGTCACACACTTCCCCTGCAGTTTCCGGGCTCAACCCAGACAGTCTGGGCCCAGGGCCAGCACTCTTAGCCACTGCCCTAGATCACTCCTAAGATACTGCTCATTGGAGTGCAGAAGGAAGGTCAGAGGCACAGGCTACAGGAGGTGGCTTCCTGGAGCTTAAGTGGCCTGGCCTTGGTCCCCTGGCATGTCGTGTGGCTGGCAGGCTTCCGTCACCCCTTTCCCAAGTCCAGTAACTCCTGTCTGTGTTTAGGGAGCTCATCCAGGGAATCTGCGTGAAGGACAGGAATCACAATGAGATTGGTCATTCCCAGGTAAGGAGAGGCCTCCCTTTGGGGTGGGAGAAGGGAATTCCCTCTCAGACCCTGTCCCCTCCTTAGTGGTCAGAGTGGGCACCATTATAGGATTGATAAGCCCTCTCTGACTCCATCATCACTTCCTATCACATTTTCCCATGTTTCTCTGTTCAGAACAGGCCCCTTCTGTCCTTTCTCCATCATTTCTGTCCATAAAAGTATGGCTAGGTGGGAAGGGATTAAGTGAGGGCACTCAGCCCCTGGAGGGTCCATCCCGTCCCCTTTGCCATCTCAGACTTGGCCATGACTCTGACCTGGCCCCCTGGTGCAGCCCATGTACCCTCAATATATCATTCCTGACAACTTATTGTTTTCTGCCCTCAGAGAGCTGCAGCCATAGGCATCACCCAAGTAGTTATTTCTCGGATCACCATGGCAGCTCCTGGCATGAGTAAGATGGGAAACCCTTCCATCCTGGGGAACTCTGCAACAGGGTAGAGATCTCAGCCACACTCAACTTTTGGATGGGAGGTGGGGCCCATCCTCTACAGCCATGCTTCTCAAACTGCTTTGCTTGATTGCTGCAAGCCTAGAAGAACCACACTAGTTCCCAGAACATCAGTTCATCTAAGGTATGGGGTAGAAAGTTATTTTCATTTTACTAATACTTGTCAGACACTTGTGCTTAATGTGTAGACACAGTGCGGGGTGCTTGGAAGAGTGGTAGAGAAAATAAATTCCCTGCCTTGGTTTGCTTCCAGTAGGGAGCGTGTTGCAAAATTTGTTCACGTGAACGTACAAATACATTTTTGAGTTTTGAGAAGGAGGCTTTGGACCTAGCAGCACATGTTCTCCTGTTATTGCAAGTGTGCAGGTTGAGAAGCTTGGGAAGAACTGAACTGTTCTTCTGGGACTTTGGGGAGAGAGGTTGGGGGTGGCCATGCGTGCTTAGTCTTCTGTTCTGCCTAGTGGTAAGTATTTTCTGGAGCTTCTGTGGAAGGAGAGGGAATCACTTAGTTCCTGGTCTGACTTCAGAAGGAGTCCTGGGGAGAGCCTCCCAGCCCTCCCCTCAGCTTTTCACCGGTCTCTTCCAGTCTTGCTGCCAGTTATCATGGAAAGGCTTGAGAAATTGCACTTCATGCAGGTATGTAGGGTTTGCCTTGGCATTTTCCCTGCCCAGAGTGCCTCTAGCCACATCTGTCCCTGGGGATGCCTGAACCCCTAACCAATCCTGTCCTTTAGTTACCATGCTGTCATCTCACTTAAGCCCACACCAGTCCCCACTGGCCTCCTGTTTAGACATCACGGCCAGTTTCCTGACCTGGTCTGCAAAGAACAAGGCCTTCTTTGAGGGCCAGGGGGTCCTCGCCTGTGGATTTTTCTAGCTGGCTGATCCGTGGCAGAGCAGGCACGGGGTTCACCTGAAGGCATAGAAGTCCCATGTGGATCTGTCTTTTATTTGTTTTTATACAGAAAGTCAAGGTCCTGCACGCCCCGTTGCAGGTTATGCTGTGTGGGTGCTTGTAAGTATCATGTTTTGATGGTTTGGGTTCTGTGTGGCTGGAGCACTCAAGACATATCTTCCTGGCTGGCCCATGTTGGAGAACATGCACTCCTTTACCTGACTTTAAAAGCGGTCAAGCTCAGAATACCTGTGGTCCATCTGGAAAGCTCTCGCCGCCTCTTTTGTGAGGGCATTAGGCTGGCTGGACTTTATGCATATGTCCATGTGGAAAGTCCAGTGCTCAGGTGCCCTCCCATCCCAGGGTCTCTCCTTTGATCTTAAGTCTGGAGCAGTTTTTTTTTTTTTGAGATGGAGTCTCCCTCTGTTGCCCAGGCTGGAGAGCAGTAGTGCAATCTCGGCTCACTGCAACCTCGGCCTCCTGGGTTCATGCAATTCTCCTGCCTCAGCCTCCCGAGTAGCTGGGACTACAGGCGTGTGCCACCATGCCCGGCTAATTTTTGTATTTTTAGTGGAGACAAGGTTTCACCATGTTGGTCAGACTCGTCTTGAACTCCTGAGCTCAGGTGATCCACCAGCCTCAGCCTCCCAAAGTGCTGGGATTACAGGTGTGAGCCACCATGCTCGAACTTTTTCTTTTTTTTTGAGATGGAGTCTTGCTCTGTAGCTCAGGCTGGAGTGCAGTGTTGTGATCTCAGCTCACTGCAACCTCCACCTCCCAGGTTCAAATGATTCTTCTGCCTCAGACTCCTGAATAGCTGGGACTACAGGCGCATGCCACCACACCCGGCTAATTTTTGTATTTTTAGTAGAGATGGGGTTTCACCATGTTGGCCAGGCTAGTCTCGATCTCTTGAGGTGATCTGCCCACCTCGGCCTCCCAAAGTGCTGGGATTACAGGCGTGAGCCACCACATCTGGTCATCTGGAGCAGTTGTACAGAAGAGACAAGAATGAGGAGACATAGCTTTGGCTGGGACTGTCATGTGTCCCAGCCTCACACAGAAAGGAAATGGCACCAGTCACACAGTGTTCTTAGGTGTCTGCCATTAACCGGAGCTGTCCTGGCACTCACCATGCTTTTCAGAGCCATGGAACTGATGACAGTAACACTAACAGCTAACATGGACTGTGTATTTTCTCTGTGTCCCCACTGAACTAATGCTTCAAATCTATAATTTCACTTAATTCTCCCAGCCTAGCTACTGTTATCATCTCCTTTTACAAATGAAGAAACTGAGGCTGGCCAGGTGTGGTGGCTCACGCCTATAATCCCAGCACTTTGAGAGACTGAGGCCGGTGATCACATAGTCAGGAGTTCGAGACCAGCCTGACCAACATGGCGAAACCCCATCTCCACTAAAAATACAAAAATTAGCCAGGTGTGGTGACACGTGCCTGTGATCCCAACTACTTGGGAGGCTGAAGCAGGAGAATCGCTTGAACCCAGGAGGCAGAGGTTGCAGTGAGCCAGTATGGTGCCATTGCACTCCGGCCTGGGCAACGAGAGCAAGACTCCATCTCAAAAAAAAAAAAAGAAAAAGAAACCGAGGCTTAGACTGAGTAAGAAACGTGCCCAGGGGTATGTATCTGGTAACTGCTGGTGCTGGGATTTGATCGACAGTCTAACATGATGCTGTGCCAACTTTTGTAACTGAGCAGTTGCCATGGGCTGGATGCTTTTACACACACATCTCATTGAATCCTCACAGTAGCCCTGCAAAGTAGGCACTACAAAGTGGGTTCCAGTAGCCCTAAAAGTAGGTTGTTCCCCCTCTGTGTGTCTGAGGTAACTTGCCCAAGATGGCATAGCTAGTAAGTGGTAAAACTGGGATACCAACCCAGGTCTGTCACAGTCCCACGTCCTATAAGGCCTTGCCTCCCAAACCCTGGTCCTGGTCAGCATCATTGGCATCATCTGATAACTCGTTAGAAGTAAAGACTCTGAAGCCCTTCCCCAGACCCCCTCAGTTGGCACCTGCATTTTAACAAGCTCCTGAAGTTTTATGCACAGTGAAGCTGGAGAAATTGCCTTTCACTGTTCTCTGACAGCCTAGGTGTTCAACCAGAAAAGAAGCAGGTCTCAGAATCCATAGACTCACGCCTCTCCCTCCATGAGGCCTCTCCCCGCCCTAGTCCCTCTTCTCCCTCCATGTCCCTCCTCCTTCTCCATGTCCCTCTTCCCTTTCTATGCTGTTCCTCTTCCTCCAAGTGGCCCCACTTCCTCCTCATCACTCCTCCACCTCCATGTTGCTCCTCCCTGTCCAAGTCGTTCCTCTCACTCCAAGTAGTTTCTTTCCTCCAAGTCCCTACTCCCACTCCAAGTCGCTCTTCCCCGCCATGCTGTTCCTCCTCCTCCAAGTTGCTCCTCTCCCTCCTTGTTGCTTCTCTCCCTCCATGTCTTTCCTCCCCCTCTAAGTTGCTCCTCCCCCTCCATGTCCCTCCTCCCCCTCCATGTCCCTCTTCCCCCTCCATGTCCTTCCTCTCCCTCCTCATCGCTCCTCCCCCTCCATGTCCCTCCTCCCCCTCTGTGTCCCTCCTCTCCCTCCTCATTGCTCCTTCCCCTCCTCCCCCTCCATGTCCCTCCTCTCCCTCCTCATCGCTCCTCCTCCTCCATGTCCCTCCTCCCTCTCCATGTCCCTCCTCTCCCTCCTCATCGCTCCTTCCCCTCCTCCCCCTTCGTGTCCCTCCCCCCTCCATGTCTCTCCTCCCCCTCCATGTCCTTCCTCTCCCTCCTCATTGCTCCTCCCCCTCCATGTCCCTCCTCCCCCTCCATGTCCCTCCTCCCCCTCCGTGTCCCTCCTCTCCCTCCTCATCGCTCCTCCCTCTTCATGTCCCTCCTCTCCCTCCTCATCGCTCCTTCCCCTCCTCCCCCTTCGTGTCCCTCCCCCCTCCATGTTCCTCCTCCCCCTCCATGTCCCTCCTCCCCCTCCATGTCCCTCCTCTCC
>CAUYUD010035223.1:0-12877 GCA_963575295.1 Alouatta caraya
GATCTAGCAGACATATTGAACAAATAAGGACTCTCTTCAAGCACATATGGATAATTCACAAAAATTGGCAATGTTCTGGACCACAAAAGAAGCTTTCGCCAAGCAATTGTTACCAAACACTGAAATCTCTAACTATAAGGCAATAAAATTAGAAATCAATGGCTTATATAAAATGTGCTGCAGTGAACATTCGTGTGCATGTTTCCTTATAGTAGAATGATTTATAATCCTTTGGATATATACCCAGTAATGGGATTGCTGGGTCAAATGAAATTTCTATTTCTAGGTCCTTAAGGAATTGCCACACTGTCTTCCACTATGGTTGAAAATCAAACACTGCATGTTCTCACTCATAGGTGGGTGTTGAACAATGAGAACACATGGACACAGGGAGGGGAACATCACACACTGGGGTCTGTTGTGGGGAAATAGGGGAGGGATAGTGGGGGGGTGGGGAATTGGGGAGAGATAGCATGGAGAGAAATGCCAGATAAAGGTGATGGGGAGGAAGGCAGCAAATCACACTGCCATGTGTGTACCTATGCAACAATCTTGAATGTTCTTCACATGTACCCCAAAACCTAACGTGCAATTTAAAAAAAAAAGAAGGAAAAAAAAGAAAAAGAAAATAAAATAATAAAATTTAAAAAAATCAATGGCTGAATGACAGCTTTTAAAAACGTATACATACCACTCTCAGAATTTTTCACAGCTTGCCAAGCTCTTGGAAAGAGACTCAGGAGATGGCCCTTCTCCTAAGAATAAATAAAACACTTAATAATGTAGGCTGGGGAGCCAAGCGGACTTGATGGGGATGCCAGTTTCATTACTTATTTATTGGCCATGGGACCTTGGACAAGTGACTGGTCTTCAATGGCACTGTGTGCTCACATTTAGAATAGAAAGTGCATTTCTCACAGGGCTGTGTGAAGGGTAAATGAGATAATACATAGCTCTTTGCATAAAGCAAGACCACACAGAAATATCTAATATTTGGGGGTGTTTTAGGTTTTATTTTTATTTAATTTTGTTTCATTATCGAGATCATATTAACATTTGTTTCTCAGCACCACAAAGTGAATTTCTCTTAGGTTTTCTCTCCTAGCACATGGCATCTTTTTCAAATCTGAATCACTAATTCAGTTTGAAAGACAGCATTGCAGTCGAAATGGCCAAGCAAAGTAATTTCCTTCGAGTTTCTTACACTCGGTTTCTTTGGATCTTCATGACCTCCAGAGATTCCTTTTTCAATTTCCCTATTTAAAACATCCAAAGAGGTAGTTCAGATTTGGCCACCTTTTACCAAAAGAATGAACTAATGACTTTTCTCTATTGCCCTTGTAGTTTCTTGCTCGAAATCCTTTTTTTTTTTTTTCCTGAGACAAAGTCTTGCTCTGTTGCCCAGATTAGAGTGCAGTGGCATCATCTTGACTCACTGCAACCTCTGCCTCCAGGAGAGTTAAGCAATTCTTGTGCCTCTGCCTCCCAAGTAGCAGGGCCTACAGGTGTGCGCCACCATGTCTGGCTAATTTTGATATTTTTAGTACAGACGGGGTTTCACCATGTTGGTCAGTCTGGTCTCTGACTCCTGATTTCAAGTGATCCACCTCCCTCGGCCTCACAAAGTGCTGGGATTACAGGCATGAGCCACTGCACCTGACCTGAAATCCTTTGAAATCTCTTGTGGATGGGCACAGAGGTGTGGATACATGGAGTGCTGATGAACTAGCAGCAAAGTGACTTGGGTTAGAAAACCAGCCATGCCTCATTGAGTTGCCTGGTGGCCCTAAAGAAGTCTAACCTGGCAAGCTTCTTTTTGCCAGAGAGATGCTAAATACCACTAGAGGGCAAAGGAATGTGAAATGGCTTTTCTCTGCACTGGCTGACACCTCAGTCCTCCTCTCCTGCTCTGGCCTTCACACTGTTTTGTTCTCCCTTCATATCATGGCATAAAAATGTAAAGGGAGAGAGAGGGAAAGAGGTACTTTATGGAGCAAAGTTCAAAAAGATGAAAAGTGTTGCATACAATTAAATTAGCAGGAATTATGGAGGAGGGAGAGCATCCAGGGAACTTGAAAAGGACACAGATCATGAATGCACCATGGGACTTATCCAGGCACCTCTGGCGATAATGCCAAAGACACAGTGGGGAACCCTCCAAACAGACGCCACATAGGAAAATCGTTAAAATATAATGTGCATATTCACGTAACAAAATACAGTTTTTCTGGTAAAAATCACATCTGCAAAGATTTGGTGATATGGGAGGAAAGCTTGTGATAGAATGATAACTAAAAAACTAATAAGTTGACAGTGGGGTCTGATCACTATTTCCTTCTTTATTTCATTCTGTATCTGTCTCATTATATGCCATGATGATGTGCGACTTCTAGCATCATAGGCTGAAGCCAAGCTATGAAGGGTTGTGACTGTCAAGGTTAGACCCTCGAACTGTCTGTGGCTCTCCGCTATAGGATAATGAACTCACTAGGGAGAGAGGTTGTGTCTAGTTTGTCTCTGTATCCCAAGTGCCTATTAAGGATCTAGACTTAGAGAGTGCTCAGAGAATGTCTGCCCAAGAGATCAAATGATTATATGAATATATGAGTGAAAGAAGGACTGAAGAGGATCTTGCATTTGCCGAGAAATTAGCTTCATAAGCAAGAGAACAGTATAATGAGGAAAATGTAAACAACGTGTTAGACAAGCACCGCTGGTGAGATGTAACCAAAAAGCACTTTACGTTTTTCTCCCACTGTTCCTCTGATTTTTTCCTTTTTACTGCCTTATTGAAGTATAATTGACCTAAACTGCAAGTAATTTAAATCAAACAATCTGACAAGTTTTGATATATATGCACCCACGTTTAACCATTGCCACAACCGATATAGTAAACATACCCATCACCCCCAGAAAGTTTTCTCCCTGTGGCCTCTAACAGGCTTTGTGATGGAGCTCCATGTTGGTTTATCCAAGAGTGCTCTCAGGAGTCATCACCTGGGCAGGAATGAGGGCAGCAGGCCTGGAGAGAGGGAAGAGTTTGGGTTGAACTGTGAAGCATGTACAACAGAGGCCCTGGGCCAGCCCAGCCCACGTGGAACACTGTAGCTGGCATTGCCCTTCAGAGTTGCCCCGCATTGAGATGAAGGGGTACAGCCTTTGTATCCCCAAGTTCATCAGTTATGAGATCAGGAGATTCCCCTGAAAGGACTTAAATCTTGGTGGATCCCTTTGGCCCAATGCAATTCCTGGAGAGGGACTCAGCTGTGAGCTTCCGAAGGTGTCACTGCAACAGCCATTGACATAAGAACCTACATCCTGAAGACAGTCTGGGTGAGCCACCACAGCATCCTCCTCCAGTGGTCACGTAAACGGGTCCACCAGTAGACAGGCCTCATCCTGGCCCTTATGGAGTGAGGAAATCAACAGCTTCTCTTTATAAAAAGAATCCAGTCCAACCAAACCAAAGTTTCACCTACATTGTGCCAGGCACAAGACTTTATGTTCCTCACCTCATTACCACAATCACCCAATAATGCCCCAGTGCAGCAGATGAGGCAGTGAGGCACAGAGAGGCCATGTAATCACCTAAGATCACATCACTAGTGAGCTCAGACCCAACTCCAGGCAGCCTGGTCCTACTCTACATTTTCAGCTATTATAATCGGCTGCCTCTCCGAGCTTGCATTTCCATTCACATTCTTGTATTCTGTTTTATATTGCATATGTTATCTTTTAAAAGGTACTATTTTTGCATGTTATAGTCAAAATGTGAAAATTGGCAGTGTGGCACACACTGCTTTTAAATAAATCACTCAATGCCTGTATTAGAAATTACCAAAGTAACATTTGCAAAGTTATGTGATATTCTGTCACCACATTAAGAAAAGCTATCACTATAGCTTGCAATTGTTGATGGAATGAAAACACTCTCCTACAATTAGTCTGACTCAAAGATGTTAGAGATGGAAAACATATATATATATATGTACATATATAAATATATAATATATATTTATATATAAAATATGGGTGTGTGTGTGTGTGTGTGTGTGCACTCTCCACCAGAAAGAAGAGCTTAAAAGCCTGGATACAGAATCCCATTTCTTATTAATCAGGAAAGGGTCATCTTTTACTGAATCAACCTAGGAACCGGAAGATGCCAAGCTTGAGCTATGCAGATACTCTGATCAAACTCATTACCTATTGTATCTGACAAAGTTCAGTCAGAGAAGCAAAACCACTAAAGCAGATTGGATATACTAAGAGATGCATTACAGGGATTTGACTTTACACAATTGGTGTAGGTGGTTAAATAGTCTATACAAAGCTATGCCACCTATTTCTGGTACTGGAGACTTGCAGTTCTCAGATAAGGCCATTAGGAAGAGAAGATGGATATGAAATGGGGGAAGGAAAAAAGGGAACCTGTGAGGATGAGCTAAAAAGGACTGATACCCACTGCCTCTAAGCCTCCTATTTCAATGGAGGTGTCCTGCAAGGGAAGCTGGCAGCCTTTATCACAGAACTAAGCACATACCTGCTCCAAGAGTCAGAGAAGCAGCAGGCAGAAGTGCAGCAGGAGCCAGAGGTGAGCCAGCAGATCAGCTGCTGCATGGGACAGCATGCATGGGCTGCAGCAGCATCATGTGACCTGCCCTGACCTTCTGGGCATCTGGAGTCTGGCTGCTGCTTCACTTCCACCTCTATATCTCCTGCAAAATGCCTCTTGCCCAACTGACTTAGAATTCCACAGGGAAAGGAATTCTGGGCAATGTAGTTTGAGCTAAGTTGACACAATACAAAGGTATCACATCAATTCCTGAGGGCACATCTAGCACAAGAGGGAAGTGACCAGATGTCCTGCCTAAGAAAATGTAACCTTAGATCTGTTCAAAGCAGCCGTTGATATCATATAGGCAAAGACTTAGGATTTTTCCAAAGAAATAGTGATCATTTACTAAGCACCTGACGCTGTGTTCACTAAGCAGCTGACACTGTGTTTACTACTTTGCATCCATTACTCCAGTTAACTGTTGAGCGTGGTAATATGATTAGGACCCCTATTTTGCAAGTAACTGCACTGAAGCTTAGAGACATTCATTGGCTTGCTGAAAACCACACAGTAAGCTGCAAATCTGAGACTGGAATCTCTCTGATTCCATAGTTCCTATCTGTCACCAGTTTTCACTGCTGTTAGTGATAGAATTATAAATAGTAAATAAATAAATAAATAAATAAGAGCTGTATTTTTTTTTTTTATTTCAAAACCTAAGTGCTCCTGTGGCACTAGTTACAGAAAATCTTCTCAATCATCATCACCTTTTATGAGAATCTGAGATGAGCCAGACTCTTCATTGCATTAATGTAGCCCTGCTTTTTCCTGGATAGACGCTGAGAGAGAGTTTGAGACCCACAGTGAATTAGATCTAGAAGGGAAACAATAGATGGTCTCCCCTCACAAATGAGGAAGGAGTAGGGAAGAGAAAAATATTGAAAGCCCAGAAAGAAATTTAGAGAAGAGAACCACTGGCTTGAAAAAAGGAAATGTTGTGGCCAATGAATATATGAGGAAAAAAAGCCAGTATCACTGATCATTAAAGAAATGCAAATCCAAACCACAATGAGATACCTACCATCTCACACCAGTCAGAATGACGATTATTAACAAGTCAAAAAAAACCACTGATGCTGGCAAGGTGGCAGAGAAAAAAATAACGCTTTTACACTGTTAGTGGGAGTGTAAATTGTTCAGCCACTGTGGAAGACAGTGTGGCAATTCCTCAAAGACCTAGGGGCAGAAATGCCATTTGATCCAGCAATCCCATTACTGGGTATATACCCAAAGGAATATAAATCATTCTATATAAAGATACATGCACGTTTATGTTCACTGCAGCACTGTTCACAAGAGCAAAGACATGGCATCACCCCAAATGCACATCAGTGATAGAATGGATAAGCAAAATGTGGTACATATACACCATGGAATACTATGCAGCCATAAAAAGAACAAGATCCCTTTGTAGGGACATGGACGGAGCTGGAAGCCATTATCCTCAGCAAACAAACATAGGAACAGAAAACCAAACACCTCATATTTTCACTTAAAAGCAGGAACTAAACAATGAGAACACATGGACACAGACAGGGAAACAACTCACACTAGGGACTGTTGAGAGGGATTGTTGCAGGAGGAAGAGCATCAGGAAGAATAGCTAATTAATGCTGGGCTTAATAGCGAGGTGATGGGATCATCTGCACAGCAAACCACCACGGCACACGTTTAACTATGTAGCAAACCTGCACATCCTGCACGTGTACCCCAAAGCTTAAAATAAAAGTTAAAGGGAAAAATTTTTTATTAAAAGTCATAGGCTGGAATTAAAAGAAAAAAGGAAAAAGAAAGAAAATGTTCTTTAGAACTAAGCTGGGAAGAAAAAGGTGTGTGAGCAGAAGAAAAATGCACATGCATTGTCAAAAAAAAATTTGTCTAGAATCATGAGCAGATAAAAGTTAGAAATTTTGCTGAGGGCCAGACACAAGTCTCACATCACTCAGTCAAACCTCTGTAAATGTGCATTGTCATGAGCAAGAGGGCCTTAACTTCCCCCATTTCCTAAACCTTAGACAGGTTTCTTCCTGATTCGATTGACTGCCTTCCCTTTTCTTAGAGCATTTACTTTAGAAAACTTGTATTTGTAGATCCTTTCTCTGCTCCTTTGAGATGTAAATCTTTTTGAAAGCTTCTTACCAGTTTTACAACCCTAGAATGTCTTTCCCAAGGACCTGGAAGCCATCTCTTTGAAATGTAAATACACCCCTACTTACTAGGTTTTCTTTAGGATTTTTGACTTCACTACAATGGGAAAGCAATACGCATTCAGAAATAATCCACATTTCAAATACCCATGCAACCACTCTGCTTTTCACTTTCAGTACAATATGCAACAAATTACATCAAATAGTCAGCACTTTATTATAAAATTGGCTTTGTGTTAGATGATTTTGCCCAACTGTTGGCTAATGTAAGTATTCTCAGAACGTTTAAGCTGGGCTGGTCTAAGCTTTGATGTTCTGTATGTTAGGTGTATTACATGCATAGTAATATTGTCTGTTATATTCAAATTTCTTCAGCTGTTCCCAAAATACCTTTTGTTGCTTTTTATTTTCTAATCCAGTAGCCATTTAAGATTCATATACTTTCTTGATTGTTCTGCCTCTTTTGTCACTTTAAACTTGGGCAAATCTGCACGTTTTTGTGTATGGTCTGTTTTTTTATGACACTCACTTTTATAAAGACTCCAGGCCTATAGAATAAATCAGGTTCTAGATACACCTGTTATTTTTCTCACTAGATTCAAGTTTCTCAATAACTACACAATACATATTCTTTTAAAATACATATGGAACATGCACCATGATAGGCCATCTGTGGAACCATAAAGCAAATGTCAAAACTATCAAAAATGTCAAAATTATGCAAAGTTCCTCAGAAGTTGGTTATGATGCTATGGCCGGAGATTTTGTGAATATGGTGGAAAAAGCCATTCCATTCTTAACACAAATGGTTGCCTCCTCTTTTCTTCCCTTAGGTTTCAAAGCTGTACTATGAGCACACAACCACTTTAAAATTCTTTCCCATTTTCCACTCTCTCTAATTACATGATATCATGGACCAAAAGATAGACCACGAGATCTTCGTGTTGCTACAACTTACAAATGACGCAAATTATCATTAGCAAACTGCATCTGAAACTGAGAGCCCTGCACCCAAAAGGATCCCAAGAAAAAACAGCCCACTCTAATAACAGAGTAAAAGCAAAGGCTGAGTGCACAGCTTAAGGAACACATTGGGGCCAACCTGTAGATATTTCAAAAGCACTAATTATTGCTACAGCTGCATAGGAAAACTAAACCAACTGCACTTATCTGTAATGGTTTTTTTTTTTTTTTAATGCTACCAACGCATTTCACACGTGCTAAAAACTCCAGGCTAAATTGGTTGCAAGATATAAGGCCATGGGGCATTCAAAGAAATAGTCTCTGCAATTATCACTAATTAACCAGCCCTAACAGTTGGAAGCCAGTTGGAGAGGTTTACGCTTGAATGTAAATGAGGAAGGAAGGACCCGCTGGAATGAGATGGTGTGGCATACTTGTTTTGTTTTGACTTCTTTCCAGACATATTTCAGGTTTACATAAATATTTGAAGGTTGGATCAGACAGGATTTACAGCACAATGGTATCAGGAATGTCTTTATAAAAACTTTGATATGGTCTAAATTAGGTTTCAAGAAGGAAGGGCAGCCGTGGGAGCAGGAGCCTTTTTCAATATTTAACTTTATGTCCTGACCAGTGAGTGCCTCACACCACTTCATAAATCACGGGTACCTTGGACCTAGAATGAGCAAGCCCGGTTTCCATGGCCTTGATTTCAGGTATAGATTTCAGCAGGGACAGACACTGCCTGGAAAGGGAGCTTGCCAACCTTTTGGTTTAAGCACTGCCTGTGTGACCTTTGGGTGACCTTAGTTTCTGGGATTTGAGGGTTAACGTTGCCTTTTGGCATTGGAGCCTGATTTCTTTTCTCCAAAAGTGTTTAGAGAAATCAGAGAGTGCCCCACCCTCTGCGGCAGGGCAAGCTGTTTCCTGTAGAAGCAAGAGTTAGTGACTATCCCAGTTATTCCTTGTGAAAAATATTTCTTCAGGAGAGAAACTCTTTCTCAAGGGGTCTGTTTCTGTTTCTCTTTCAGTGCCTGGCTTTCCAAGGAGTTTACTTAGAATTAGCAAGGTCTTCGCATAAAGGCAGATAAAGCAAAGGCGATGAATGGAATGCCAAAGTCTGTTTGTTTTCAAGGTGAGAATTAGACCATAACAGAAGTTTGACAGGTTGAGCCAAATGAAAAGCCCTCACTTCTCTGAACATGAATTTTCATCACACAAATTGTTTTTTTCTGAAGGCAGATCGTTGAGGGGCAGGTGGATTATAGGAACCTAAACTACATAATCATCTCTAATAAATACACATTTTTACCACACCAATGGTTGATTAGGGATATACCACAAAACACACTAGCCTACTTCTAAGTGAAGCAGGAAAGCTTTCATGGAGAGGTTTTATTGTTTACATTCAATGAAAGGAAAAGTCTGACTTGAAGTAGTCAGATTTAATCTCTCTCTGAATTAAAATGGTTCTATTGTACTAAGATGCTGGTGCTGCTAGCAAAGGTGAGTCCAGGATTTTTGCCCAGCCATAGAATCCCTTTATACAAGGAAGCTATACATGTAGCCACAAACAGACAAACTTGCCTGGTTATTGGCAGCCATTCTTAGTGTAAGAAGAGTTTATTTTCCTTTAGGAGCCCACAATTGAACAATGTTCTGGTGCTCTAGCTGTTTCATAACTTTCCATGTAATTAAGCAGTTGGCATGACCCTCTGTAGCAAGATAATAATAGGAGTTAGCAAAGGCGGGGCTTATACACAAGGACACTTTGGACTACTCAAGCTCACAAATGAAAGCTTTCAAATAAATGCAAAACTGTCTTTCAAATTCAAAGAGCTTTCTCAGTGCAGTGACGCTCCCCTAACACACACACACACACACACACACACACACACACACACACACTGCAAGCAAACATGATAAAATTTCCTATAACTTGAGAACTGCCAGGGACAATTCAAAAAGGTGAGGGGAAGCAGACCTGGTGACCTGGTTATCATTTTTCAAAAGCCACCTCCACTGTGTAGATGAGCTTAAGGATGAATATCAAAGCTAGCCATTAAAAAAAAAAAAAAATAAGTTACTACAGATTTCTAGGAGTAAGCTGGTTTTGAAAAAGAAATTATAATTAAAAAAATAATAAAACCATGGGCAGAGCACAAATTACATGACCACTGAACACCAAGTGGTTTCAACCAAGATCCAGTAGAACAGACGTGCACCTTTCCTGGGACAGAAATCTGAGCGCTTCTGTCCAGAACAGCTCAATAAGCAGGCAACAGATAGGTGGATATGGTAGATAGCCTCCAAAGATGGCTGCCATCAATGCTTGCACTTCCTAGACACAGGGCTGCTTCTCCCATCCAGATGGGAATCTAATTCCATCTGGCAATCTGAGCTAGCCTTAATGCCTAGCTGGAAAATAAATAAGGTAAACATGGGGCTGCATAACTTTGGAGGCTAGTTACTAGGGCTGTGCAATTTTCCCTGAATCTGTTGGATCACTCACTGGTAGGATGGACCCAGCATCTCACTGTGAGAAGCCCAGACTTCATGAGAAGCCACACATAGGCATTCTGGTCAACAGCCTCATCTGGACTCTCAACCATCAGCCATCAGCAGCTGCCAGTCAGCCATATTGGGTGTGCAGCCCCAGCCGATATCTACCTGCGACGTCACGAAAGATGCCAAGCAAGAATTGTCCAGCTGAGCCCCATTAATTCACAGAACCATGAGAAATAATAAATTTGTGCATATATAGGAATTGGGTATGAAATTCCTTTGCTCATTTTTCCCTTATTGACTTATAAGAGCTTTTTGTAAATGCAGGATAGTAAGTCTTTATCTAACATTTTATATATGTGTATGTGTGTGTGTGTGTGTGTGTGTATGTATATATATAAAATTGCACTTTAGGTTCTGGGATACATGTGCAGAACATGCAGGATTGTTTCACAGATACATACATGGCAATGTGGTTTGCTGCCTCCATCCCCCCATCACCTATATCTGGCATTTCTCCCCATGTTATCCCTCCCCAACCTCCCTACCCCCCACCGTCCCTCCCCTATTTCCCCCCAACAGACCCAGTGTGTGATGTTCCCCTCCCTGTGTCCATGTGTTCTCATTGTTCAACACCCACCTATGAGTGAGAACATGCAGTGTTTGATTTTCTCTTCTTGTGTCAGTTTGCTGAGAATGATGGTTTCCAGATTCATCCATGTCCCTACAAAGGACACAAACTCATCGTTTTTTATGGCTGCATAGCATTCCATGGTGTATATGTGCCACATTTTCCTTGTCTAGTCTGTCATCGATGGACATTTGGATCACTTCCAGGTCTTTGCTATTGTAAACAGTGCCACAATGAACATACGTGTGCATGTGTCTTTATAATAGAATGATTTATAATCCTTTGGATATATACCAAGTAATGGGATTGCTGGGTCACGTGGAATTTCTATTTCTAGGTCCTTGAGGAATCACCACACTGTCTTCCACAATGGTTGAATGAATTTACACTCCCACCAACAGTGTAAAAGTGTTCCTATTTCTCCACATCCCCTCCATTATCTGTTGTCTCCAGATTTTTTAATGATCACCATTCTAACTGGTGTGAGATGGTATCTGAATGTGGTTTTGATTTGCATTTCTCTAAGCACCAGTGATGACGAGCATTTTTTCATATGTTTGTTGGCCTCATAAATGTCCTTCTTTTGAAAAGTGTCTGTTCATGTCCTTTGCCCACTTTTGAATGGGTTTGTTTATTTCTTTCTTGTAAATCTGTTTTAGTTCTTTGTGGATTCTGGGTATTAGCCTTTGTCAGATGGGTAGATTGAAAAATTTTTTCCCATTTGGTTGGTTGCCAGTTCACTCTAATGATTGTTTCTTTTGCTGTACAGAAGCGCTGGAGTTTAATTAGATCCCATTTGTCTATTTTGGCTTTTGTTGCCAGTGCTTTTGGTGTTTTAGTCATGAAGTTCTTGCTTATGCTTATTTCCTGAATGGTTTTGCCTAGCTTTTCCTCTAGGGTTTTTATGGTGTTAGGCTTTATGTTTAAGTCTTTAATCCATCTGGAGTTAATTTTAGTGTAAAGTGTCAGGAAGGGGTCCAGTTTCGGCTTTCTGCACGTGGCTAGCCAGTTATCCCAACACCATTTATTAAACAGGGAATCCTTTCCCCATTACTTGTTTTTGTCAGGTTTGTCAAAGATCAGATGGTTGTAGATGTATGGCAGTGCCTCCAAGGCCTCTGTTCTGTTCCATTGGTCTATATCTCTGATTTGGTACCAGTACCATGCTGTTTTGATTACTGTGGCCTTGTAGTATAGTTTGAAGTCAGGTAGCGTGATACCTCCAGCTTTGTTCTTTTTGCTTAGAATTGTCTTGGCTATGCAGGCTCTCTTTTGGTTCCATATGAAGTTTAAGGTGGTTTTTTCCAGTTCTGTGAAGAGGGTCATAGGTAGCTTGATGGGAATAGCACTGAATCTATAAATTACTTTGGGCAGTATGGCCATTTTCACAATATTGATTTTTCCTAACCATGAGCATGAATGTTTTTCCATCTGTTTGTGTCCTCTCTTACTTACTTGTGCACTGGTTTGTAGTTCTCCTTGAAGAGGTCCTTTACAACCTTTGTTAGGTTTATTCCTAAGTATTTTGTTCTCTTTGTAGCAATTATAAATGGCAGTTCATTCTTGATTTGGCTCTGTTTAAGTTTGTTATTGGTGTATAGGAAAGCTTGTGATTTCTGCATATCGATTTTGTATGCTGAGACTTTGCTGAAGTTGCTTATCAGTTTCAGGAGATTTTGGGCTGAGACGATGGGGTTTTCTAAATAAATAATCATGTCATCTGCAAGTAGAAACAATTTGACGTCCTCCTTTCCTAATTGAATACCCTTTATTTCTTTTTCTTGCATGATTGCTCTGGCTAGAACTTCCAATACTATATTGAATAGGAGTGGTGAGAGAGGGCGTCCTTGTCTAGTGCCAGATTTCAAAAGGAATACTTCCAGTTTTTGCTCATTCAGTATGATATTGGCTGTTGGTTTGTCATAAATAGCTTTTATTATTTTGAGATACGTTCCGTCGATATCTAGTTTGTTGAGAGTTTTCATCATAAAGGGCTGTTGAATTTTGTCAAAGGCC
>CAUYUD010035225.1:0-19950 GCA_963575295.1 Alouatta caraya
TTTTTTTTTGAGACCGACTTTCACTGTTACTGCCTCTGCCTCTTGGGTTCAAGTGATTCTCCTGCCTCAGCCTTCAAAGTAGTTGAGATTACAAGCATGTGCCACCACGTCTGGCTAATTTTTTGTGTTTTTAGTAGAGACGGGGCTTAGTAGAAACCGTGTTGACCAGGCTGGTTTTGAACTCCTAACCTCAGGTGATTGGCCTCCTAAAGTTCTGGGATTACAAGCTTGAGCCACTGTGCCTGGCCCATCCTTTCACTGTTTAATTATTCGTCCTTGGTCTCTGCTCTGATCAACCCCCAAGTCCCTTCAACTCTACTTCTGAAGAGTTGTGAATCCATTCCCTCACATCCACAGCCCCCTACCACATCAGTTCAGAGCTGCATTATCTTCATCCTGCACAAGGCCTGTGATAGCCCCCTGAAGAGTACGGGGCTGCCCCCAGTATTTCTTCTGTCAGTCTGTTTCTACACTGTTTTCAACTACCATCATTCTAAAGTGCATATTTGTTCCTACGATTGAAAATGGGCAATGATTTTCCATTGCTCACAAAATAAAGTCTACTGTTATTTATGTAGGCTTCCAATGCTATTGACTTCATCTACTTCTGGAGCCCTCTGTTCAGTTGCTCCTATACACCTTTAACTCTTATTTGTCCCTTACTGTTCCCAGGCCCCTGATTTGGACAGGCAGTCCATGCTTCCATATCTTATGTTTGCTGGCCTTTTGTTGTGAGGTAATCCTCAATCCTCCCCTAACCACATGGAAAGCATCATGGTCTTGAAAGTTTAGCAGGGAGCATTTCCTAGGTAGAGCCGTTGGCCCCCTCCTGCAAATATATATATTTAAAGAGGCTTTAGTCCGGGTTCCATAGCTCACACCTGTCATCCCAGCACTTCGGGAGGCTGAGGTGAGCAGATCACTTGAGCCTAGGAGTTTGAGACCAGCCTGGGCAACATGGCAAAATGCCATCTCTACAAAAAATAAAAAAAATTAGGCACACGTGGTAGTGCATGCCTATAGTCCCAGCTACTCAGGAGGCTGAGGTGGGAGGACTGCTTGAGCCCGGGAGGTGGAGGTTGCAATGAGCTGAGATCATGCCACTGCACTCTAGCCTGGGCAACAGAGTGAGACCCTATTTTTAAAAATTAATCAATCGATTAATTAAATAAATAAAATAAAAAAGACAGGCTTCAATCATGGCACTTAGCTAGTACTTAACTATTTATAATTCCTTCTCTCCTACTTTGTAAATTTCTTGAACCAGTAGTCACATTTTACCTCCAGAGCCCGTGTATGCCATATATAAGGTGCATGGAAAATACTATTGATCAAGTAGATAATAACAATAATATTATAGCAATAATGATAAGTAACATTTGTTGAATACGTTCTGGGTACAAAGTACCATGTTAAGCACTGAGTTAGAATTTACTGATTCAAAAAATCCCAAATCTTAGAGAATTTAAATACATTGACCAAAATCAGACAGCTAGTAAGAGGAAAGCTAGGTTTTTAACACATGTGGCTTGACTCATAACCTTTTTGCTAGACTAAACGAATATGCAGCCCCATTAATTTATTTCAATTAAAGTTACAACAAAGCATCCAAATAAGATATTCACACAGGAGGGATACAATTAAATTATTTTCCCTCATAATTAGAACATTGTACTTGTTTTCACTATTTATAAAGCCAAGTCTAACTTCAATCAATCCCTGGTCAAAGAGCCACTGTATCAGATCTGATCTTTTTATATATTAATAGATATGGCTCTACTCATCTAAATAAAAGCATAAGAGGCCAAAAATAATAATAATTTGTAAGGAAGAAAACTTTACTATGCTAAAAGATTATAAATTTAACTAATAGTCATATTCCATGCATTTATGCAAATCTTTCAGATCAATGTTTTTGCCAGAAGATTCTTTTTCAATGAGGATTTTTGTAAAAGTAAACTCCTTTAGCTTAAAAGATTTAGGACAGCTAACAGTTATTAGATGTATTAGATTGTATTAGATGCTTTATCGGTTTCCTTTTTTCTTTCTTTTTTATTTTTTTTATTTTTTAGAGACAGGGTTTCAACATATTGGTCAGACTGGTCTCAAACCCCGAACCTCAGGTGATCCACCTGCCTTGGCCTCCCAAAGTGCTGGGATTACAGGCGTGAGCCACTGTGCCCAGCCCCCAGTTTTTTTATTAAAGCTATGAAACATAATGTATCATCAGCATTTTCAGTCAGATTTTTTAAAAAGCTTATTGAGGCTGGGCACGATTGCTCATTCCTGTAATCCCATTACTTTGGGAGGCCGAGGCGGGCGGATCATTAGGTCAGGAGTTCAAGACCAGCCTGGCCAATATGGTGAAACCCTGTCTCTACTTGAAAAAAGAATACAAAAATTAGCTGGGCGTGGTGGCGGGTGCCTGGAGGTCCTACCACTGCACTCCAGCCTGGGTGACAGAGTGAGACTTCATCTCAAAAAAACAAAACAACAACAACAAAAAAATAAGCTCATTGAAGACATATTTTCCACAATTATTAAACTGTGGCCACAATCCTTACTCAATTAAAGAAAAAAAAAAAGAATTACACCATGAAGCTGCTGCCTGCTGGTGGCTGATGAGGAAGTGGGGCTTCTCTGGCAATGGTTGGGTCTCCTGTCTTCCCTGCATACTGACATCACACATGTTTAGTTCAGTATCTCTTCAGGACTTATATATTTCTGCCACATAGATCCCTTTTGCCTTCTTTATGTGGTTCTTGCTCCCAACTACTATCTCAGCTCTCTCTGTATTTCTTTTTTAAAAATGATACATACTACTTGCTTTTATCACACACACACAGACTTAACAGGCAGATCTAAGTCAGTAGCGAGCATCGTTATTGTCACCATGAAATAGTTGCTTAGCTTCTTCCATTCAATAAGCTTAAAGCATTAAGTGATTAGCCCAGATAACAGAAAATAATTGTCCCAATTAAATACCTTTATTGTATTTCCCCCTTATTAATTCTTAGAAATTGCTTGTGCTTTAGAACAACAAACATATAAGATTAAATTTCTTATTGTGTTTTGACAGGCTATTATTATTTGGATAGTTTACTTTTTAACCCCCTACTTGCCAATTGACAAAATTCTATTTAGAATGCACTTACTGTTTTTAATGAAGCCATGAATCTTCAGGGTAAAACAATACAAAGTGGAATGAAGACTTAGACCCATTGTTTTTCTTTTTCTGGACTAAAACCACTTCTGAGCTTGCCACTGTGTCGTGTATCTCCCCCTACAGGTAAAGAGCAGGCAGCTGTACTAGTTTCACTGCTCCTAAAAAGAACTTGTATTTTCCAGAGTGAAAATCCAGAAGTCCTTTGCCTTAGGCTGGTGGTCCCTCTGCCTCTGGGGTATAAGCAGTAGACATAATCAAAATAGCTATAATTATAAAGACATGTCCAGTGAGAGGTTGGGATGAGAAATTTTCAAGTTCATATGCAAGTAATGCAATGCCACATCTATTACTCAGGAGTTAATATTCTTTAATACTTCATTTAGTTTCTCTAAAACATATACTTCCATGGTGGGTGTAAAGGCCACCCGAATCTAATGGGTTATTTTACTTTATAGAGGTGTAAGACGGACCCTGGACTCGAAAAAGAAACCACATGTTTATTCCTGTCTTTGTCACTAAGTAGCACCTTCTCTTTCTAGGTCTCAGTTTTTCATCTTTAAAATAAAGACATTTAAATACATTTTCTTCAGAGTTTTGTCCTTGCGTGAAAATCCTCTAATTGAAGATGGTTAAATAAATATACTGGAAATATGGAATTTCAGAAACATTGAAAATGGTATTGTGGGCTGGGCGTGGTGGCTCACACCTGTAATCCAAGCACTTTGGAGGCCAAGGTGGGCGGATCACCTGAGGTCGGGAGTTCAAGACCAGCCTGACCAACATGGTGAAACCCCATCTTTATAAAAAAAAAAAAAAAAAAAAAAAAAAAGAAAATGGTATTGTGAAGACATGACAAGATTTAATGAGACGGCTGCAGAACGCTTGCCTTGAGCTAACGTTCCATGTGTGTACCTATGCAACAATCTTGCATGTTCTTCACATGTACCCCAAAACCTAAAATGCAATAAAAAATATATATATTTAAAAAAAAAGTAAAAAATCAAAAGAAAAAAAAAAGGAGATTTCACATTGGAAAAAAAAAAAAAAGAAAGAAAATGAAATGCTTACAAAGACTGACTGCTCCCAGCTACATGGCTGTGATTCAAAAAAGGGATCATTGTCCCAGTCCAGGTATGGCTTGGGCATCTCTGACTCTTTGCCACACTCTCACGTTTCAATGTTTCTTTACTTCTGGTGCGTACCACACACTAAGGACTTACGGAGGTGAGCCTTACTCTAAGTGATAAAAGGATTACTAAAAACGTCATGCCATGACTGTATGAAAACAAAATCATCAATGAATTGTACCAAAGAAGCTGACGCATTATCAATATTCTCTGCTACCTCTGTTCTGCCAGTTTTTAAATTAGCTTTAGGAACAAAAACGTATCAGGCATGGGTCAGGGTTGCAGGAAGAAACACTTGGAGAGTTTCTCACCACATTCTGAACTCTATCCATTTTTTTCTTCTTTAGGAGACAGGGTCTCACTACATTGCCGAGCCTGCTCTTGAATTCCTGAGCCCAAGCAGTCCTCCTACTGTGGTCTCCTGAGTAGTTGGGATTATAGACGGATGCCACCATGCCCAACTTGAACTCTATCCCTTTCTATGACTTATCTCCTTGAATTCTTACAACAGTCCTAGGAGTTAGGTACTCAAACCTCCAAAATGAGGAAGTAAAGTGAAAGGGAGAGACTGGGTTCACCTTCAGGCTTCAAATGCCACATATCATCTTTTTGTCATATCACAGTAAAGAGCAAAAGAGCACTTAGTAGTGAGTCTCTTTTATAAATGCCTACTTCAAAGCCTTACTTTCAAGGAATTGTTAGCTCGTTTTAGACTTGTACGTTTACCTACTATATATGGAAATAAAAACTGGTCAGTGACTTTCCTGCTTTAAAACTCTAATGCTATAAAATCAAACTCTCGGCCAGGCACAGTGGCTCACGCCGTAATCCCAGCACATTGAGAGGCTGAGGCGGGTGGATCACCTGAGGTCAGGAGTTATAGACCAGCCTGGCCAACATGGTGAAACCCTGTCTTTACTAAAAATACAAAAAATTAGCCAGGAATGGCAGTGGGTGCTTGTAATCCCAGCTACTTGGGAGGCTGAGGCAGGAGAATCACTTGAACCCAGGAGGCAGAGATTGCAGTGAGCCAAGATCTCACCATTGTCCTCCAGCCTGGGAGACAAGAGCAAAACTCTGTCTCAAAAAAAATCAAACTTTCCTGGCTTTAATACGTGTCAAATGTAATAACCTTGAAAAGAAGAAGCAAGTACTATAACTATGGGACAACTCCTTAGAAAGCATAGTATGTCATATGCAGACAGTTGAAGTTCTTAACTCTTCTTTTTAAAAATTAGAGTTGGTTTATAGAAAAGTGATAGAGAACTAATACTTCTCCTTCAAACAATTATGACTCAAAAGTGAATTCTTAGACTTTGAAATTCATCCTGAACAACAGTCTATCATCTCTGTCACAAAAGCACGTGTAACTGTGAAGAGAGTAAGGGAGCAGTGTTGGGAGCAGCGGGAGACCCCGTTTTGATGGGCACAATGCAGGTGCATCCATTTCGGCCAGTTTAGGGACTCCTAAGTTTTACTCCTATGATCCTGTAAGCTTGCCTTTCCCTCACTGTTCCCTTTCCTTCCCTTGTCTCTTTGTCCTATTCTTTCCATTACCCCTTGTTATGGACTTGTGTGCCCTGAAAATTCATTTCAATATCCTAACCTCCAATGTGTTGGTATTTGGAGGTGGGACCTGTAGGAAGTGATTAGGTCCTGGGGGTGGAGCACTGAGCACTCACAAATGAGACTAGTGGTCTTATAAAGGGCACTCATGCAACCTAGAAGAAGGCTCTCACCAGAACCCAACCATGGGACATCCTGATCTCAGCCTTCCAGCCTCCAGAACTGTGAGAAATAAATGTATGTTGTTTATCAGCCACCTACTCTACGGTGCTTTGTTATGGCGGCCCAAACTGACAAAGAAATCCCTAGTTCTAGGTATACAGTGGGCCCTAGAAACAAAACCATGTAACAACAACAACACATAATTTAAAAACATGTATTAAGCGCTGGCACTGTGAGGCACTGTACTAAGGCATCACGTGTGTTAACTCATTCAACCAAGCAACAACTGTATGAAGCAGTGTCACTATTTTATAGCCAGGGAAAGTGACCAGAGAAAGGGTATGCAACCTGCCCAGGGCCACAAAGCTCTCATGATAGAGCATGATTTGAGTTCTGGACAGGCAGAGCAGCCACATGGCACAATTCTAGGGGGACCACGTCATGATGTTCTGTGGTGTTACCATCCAGAGGCATGTGGAGCTGTGTGCTCTAGCAGCCTTTTGGATCAGCCCGGAACTTAACTGTTAGGCTACACTGTTAAGTGTAGCTCTTGAACATAATTTCGAAGAAAGCCCTCATTCATCTTAAAGGGTGCCCCACTGAGTCTTTTCAACACTTCTTCGCCCTTCCCAGGACGACTTCCAAGGGAGGGCCAGGTTCCAACCTTAGGGGGAGTGAGCCTAGAGGGTGGGGCCAGAGCAGTCAGCTGCTGAAGCAGGAAAGGCACAGGCACCTTTTCTGAGCGTCTCAAATCTTACTAATGTTAAAGTCTCAACCATCATTATTATTATCAGTACTGAGGTTTTAAGAGCCCACTTTTTCGAAATGGGCTCAGAAAGAAGAATCTTCCCCTGCTACTGCCCTCATCCCTCTCTCCCTATGTCATGTTCCCACCTCGGTTTGCTATGCTTGGGCAAGAAAAATGACGTCCCATCTTTAGTCACTTCATTTCCTGTTGTGCTTTGTGAGGAGCCCAGCTGCACTAAGTGGTAGCAACAGTTAATTAGTTGCCCTTTCTAGATAACGTATTTCTGTTTCCCCATTGTCCCTACGCCTCAGGTCAGGAGCTTGTGCGTATGAATGAGGCCATCTTCGCCTGAATTTCCCAATTTCTGTGGCTCGTAATTCCCTCTGGTATTGTTCCAGGGTCCCATTACTATGTGTACATTTCTAAGAGCGTCTATGAGGTCTGTCACATGTGCTTAACATCAAGTCTGTACCCTCTGAGTGCAGGTGCTCTCTCCTGTTAATCTGTGCCTGGCATCTGCTGGGGTGGCTGGGCAGCTGCCCTGACCACGGAGCACCCAACCATCTGTTGTCGGACACAACAATTTCCACTGGTACCTGATGCTACTCTTCTAGGAGAATGCTGCTCCACCTGTGAAGCCAGCTCATATGTGACCTCAAGCTAAAAAAGCTTCCAAGAATCAAAACAGCACTGCATTCTGCCCAAACAGCGTCAGTCTTGCTTATTGCAAAATTGGGGGTTGAGGGTAGTCCCTCTTGATAGGGGTCAGACTTAGTGCCTGGAGCAGCATGAGGACATGCTTCTGTGTGACTTCTCTCACTAGAGGCCCCAGGTACAGGTTCACAAATGTAGGCCTGTCCATCCCTCAACATAGGAAAGTGCATAGAAACAGAGGGATCCAGTTCCACATATCCAACTCAGTTTAGGTTCATTTATATTGAATTTGAATTTCTGCAGAAGAAATCAGTTATTCAAAGTATTTATTTTAGCATATAGAAATTGTTATGGTTCATCTCTCTCTCTCTTTTTTTTTTTTGGAGACAGTCTCACTCTGCTGCCCAGGCTGGAGAGCAGAAGTACAATCTCAGCCCACTGCAACCTTTACTTCCCAGGTGCAAGCGATTCTCCTGTCTCAGCCTCCCAAGTAGAAGGGATCACAAGTGCTCACCACTATGCCCAGCTAAGTTTTGTATTTTTAGTAGAGACAACGTTTCACCATGTTGACCAGGCTGGTCTTGAACTCCCAGCCTCAAGTGATCCACCTACCTCGGCCTCCTAAAGTGCTGGGATTACAGGCATGAGCCATCATCACTCCCAGCCCTATTGTTCATCTCTTGATCAATATCAAGAACAAAACTGGTTAACCATATATGTACTATGAAATGATAATTGGAAGTCATCACCAATAATATCTTGAAAGAGGAACACAAAGAAGAGAATCAATACTTTAACATTCATTGAATACAAGTCCCATTTGATGACATTCAGAAAAGACGATATTAACAACGATTCCAGAATTAACTCTAATATGGTGACCACAAACACAACAGACATCTGAACATGATAAAGTTAAATTTCAAGCAAAGTATATTCACTAATAACTTAATAAGAGCTACTCAGCACATTAGGGGTTGGAGCTCAAGGAAGACGAATCCAATGAAGAATTGTTCTAGTTTGGAGAATATGCTAATATTCTTCTGGTAATAATTTTAGAAAACATAGGTTTTCTTCTCCAGGTAATTATTTTAATGAATCAACTGGAGTTTCAAGAAATAATCAAATGAGTTCAATTTGGTTTCAGGTTCAGCAAAATGAGATCACGCATTCTGTTTTTGAATGAGGCTGAGGTCAGTTTCTTTGTCTAAAACAGACTGATAGATAGGAATTGAGATAATCTTATTTTTATGTCCTTGACTTCTTTGATCTTTCCTCCTGTTTCTCTTTCCCAAACATCTATAGATTCCTGCGTTTTGATCTCATTGAGCTTTTCTGTGTTGTATGTTAACTTCTCTCCCCTTCCAAACTGAGTTTATTCTCAGCTCTCTCAGTCTTTTATTGAACTACTGGAACAATGTTCCTTCTTACACACAAGTGGGATACTGATGAACCAACAAGGTACTCCTTTTATCAATGCCTTCACTCTTACTAAATTAAATGACCACATATTAATATCACGCTAACAACATATGTGTGGAACCAGAATGGTAAGCGACTTGAAGGTAACACCATCTTTCAAAATACAAGTGCCCAGAGTGATGCTCAAATGAGTATAAGCACATAGTTAAATGGTTAAAAATAATGTACATCAGTAAAAAATGTAAATCAGTAAAAATTTTCCAAATAACAGCACAATTTGTGAGATCAATGGTAGAAATGATAATGTAGAGAAGAAAGAATTCATTTCTTTACAATTTTCAAACTGTAGCATGAAATTGGTATTGGTGTTATATTGACTCTGGGCAGAAATGGACATGGGAAGAATAAGCTCCAGATCTTTCTTACCTGTTATGGTGGCTTTGTTGATGGATGGTTGGTTGCACATGGGTGATCTTCTGACAAAGACAGAAAAATACGAAGCAGTAAATATGTGGGGCTTGTTGATCTGATTGCTCTCTGAGTCATTTCAGATATAGTATTTTAAAGATTATTTTTAAGTTTGGACATGCAAATGAGTTCTTTCAGACTAGCCAGACAAGTCCCTAGGCGTCCTTTGTATTATGGCTCAGATCACACATGTCCAAATAGAAAACTTAAATCTCACAGTGATTGATGTGGGGTAAATAAGCTGATGTAAGTGCCACTGGGACATGAGAGAAGAGAAAATTCTTACTGACTCTATTCACTGCAGCCAGGGCTTACAGACTTTCTGAATTTGAAAAAGCAGTCAATTTATAATTGTTTTCCCTAACACAGGGTTAAGACATTTTTATTGTTGGCATAAATTCTCATGATTGCCTGTACATTATCAGAAGTGAATGATTTGTTGTAAACTATCTTATAATTAGAGAAGCTATTTGAACTTTTTTCTTTCTGTTTTCTTATATTGAGAAATATCTCTGATATATTTATTAGAGAGGTATATTAACGACTTGTCTAAATAGATACTATAGAGACTTTAGAAATACTATAAGCCAAAGATACTTAAATAAATTCTATCTTGTATTCTCTAAGTTTTCAGATGTTTGCCAAGTTCCCCAAAATGCCTTTAAACCCCTTGAAGGTTAAAAAAAAAAAAAAAAAAAAAAAGGCCGGGCGTGGTGGCTCACGCCTGTAATCCCAGCACTTTGGGAGGCTGAGGCGGGTGGATCACGAGGTCAAGAGATCGAGACCATCCTGGTCAACATGGTGAAACCCAGTCTCTACTAAAAATACAAAAATTAGCTGGGCGTGATGGCACATGCCTGTAATCCCAGCTACTCGGGAGGCTGAGGCAGGAGAATTGCTTGAACCCAGGAGGCGGAGGTTGCGGTGAGCCGAGATCGCGCCATTGCACTCCAGCCTGGGTAACAAGAGCAAAACTCCGTCTCAAAAAAAAAAAAACAAAAAACAAAACAAAACAAAAAAAAATGCACACTTTCTCCGATTAACTTATATTCCCTACAGAGCCTAGCACAATGCATCCAGTATTCAGTCAGTGCTTAATAAATCATGTTGAAAAGAATATCATTTATAAAATATTCATCAACAATTTGAAATATTACTTTATAAAGTTATTACTTATAATTGACAACTTTTAAAGTATAATAATTTTTAAAAAATACTTTTAGATTCATTCAAAGAGTCTGATATAAATATATTAGATATGTGATAATTATAGGTATATATTGCCTCCACTAATGGCTAACACTTAGTAAACACTTCCTGTGGATCAGACATTGCTAAATAAGCACTTTAAATGAATTGGCTCATTTAATCCTCACAATAAGCCTTAAGGAAGTAAATTTCCTTATTCTCATTTTACCAATGAGAAAAACAAAACTTTGAGAATTTGAAGAACTTGTTTTAAGTAACAAAGCTGAGATTTGAACTCAACTAATGTGGTCCTAAGGCCTACACTCTGCTCTGTTGCCTTAGTTTTAGATGTTTTTTTTGGAACTTGTATGCACAGCTTCACATATGTGCAGATGGCATCAGGCTCTTCAAGCCCTGCTGAGATGACGCCTCTCTTAGCAGGGCTGGGGAAATGTGGGGAAAGCAGCCTAGGATTTTGTAAATTCTCAGTGGTTCCACTCAGCCTCTGGCTCCCTTTCATTTCTCTTAAGTTTATTGGCATCATTTTGGGATTAAAATTTTGTGTTTGATTGAAAGTGCACCAAATTTTACTTCTGAATTATTTTCATTTTTTTTTAAATTATAAAATAAAATCATTGGGGGAAAAATGGGGAAAATTTAAACTTGATAAAGCAGAAGGTTAATGTTTTAAGCAGATGCTCTGAAATAGCTCTGGTCTATATACCAGTAATTATCTTCTTTTTAAATTTTTCAAAAAAGTTTTTGAGACAGGGTTTCACTCTATTGCCCAGGCTAGAGTGCACTGGTGTGATCATAGCTCACTATAGCCTTGAACTCCTGGGCTCCAGTGATTCCCCTCACTACCTCAGCCTCCCAAGTAGCTGGGACTACAGGTATATGTCACCATGCTTGGCTAATTAAAAATTTTTTTTTTTTTAGAGATGGGGTCTTACTGTGTTGAACAGGCTTTTACTTTCTTGCTAAGAGTTTATCATTCAAATAATTGATATCCTGATTATTTCTTTTTAGTCCTTGCTCTGTGAAAATGTAGAAATCATTGATTTTGTCTGGGAAAGGTATGAAATGAATATTTTTAGACTGTTCTACAGTTTTGGAAAACCAAATGGTTGACTCGTTACTAATTATCTCCTCTTACTATCAATCCTACAATGAATTGGCACTCAGGAACTTGATAGCTCAGCAAGGAATGGCAAGCAGAAAATATTAATCCTTTGATCCATGGTTGCACTTATACCTCCTTTAATGACAAATGAGCCAGGACTCACTTCTGGAATTAAAAAATCTCAAGAGCAAAACAAAAACAAAAACAAAAACCCCAAGGTGACAGGAACCAGTAGTGCGTAACGAGTCAGCAATGTGCATCTGAATACTCACCCAGGGGTTGGGTTTTGAACGCATTCTTCCTAGACTCCTTTTTTGTAGGAAATAAAAAGGGTGGCTTGTGCAAGGTAGCACACGCCTTCCACAAAATCCAAGGGTGAGCTTGGAAATGCTCTCGTAGCTCTATGAGTGCCAGCAGGGAAAATTCTGATTCCTCTAGGGTCATCCTGTGATGAGCCAGTTACATCACTTCGTTCTCACTGAACAGAACTGAGTTTAGCCATGTATAAACTGAATCCTACTGCTCTGATACCCAAAGAAGCTGATTTGGTTTGAAACAGTAATGGAGGCACAAATTTGCATTGACCAAAGGAAAACCACCAGGGCCTTTACTTAGAGTCTGCCAGATAATACTATTTCGTTAGATGTCACCCTGAGCATTGTCAAGACAGGGAGGAAGTTTGGGTTTAAGCTATGATTTTCTGTTTTCTTCTAGCTCTTCCTTTCCGTTTTAATCTGTTTGGTCCCTGTAAGTCAGCAGAAAACTGTCTTGCATAGAACAGGCCTCAGATCATCTCTCTGAAGCCTGACTGATCAACTATTTGCCTGCCACAGACTTAAATGCTGATACCCAGGTGACCAGATGTAAAAGAAGTATAAAGGCAGTTTCTTGTTCACCTTTTAAAAACAACAATTTCAAGTTTCCTGGGTAAAATTTGAGACAAAAAAGTTTGGGAGTGATAACCAGTAACTTCATTTCTTCTGCAGAGCTGAGACTCTCTAATGGAGAGGTGACTGACTTGATAAGCCATCAAATCCTCAAAGCCCAAGGGGGCTGCTGAGCTCAGTGTGCTATTGTATGGCCATGTTACATAGAAAACGTGATTGGTAATGAACAGGTACCTCAAAGCACGCCCTCAGATTTTACATGCTAAGTTACTACTTCACTCTTTCAGCAAACAGGCCTGTGCAGAGTGATAGACTATGTATTATGCTAGGCACAGGAAATACAAATGTGAGCCAGCTACATCTCTACTCACTGGGAACCGACAGTGTCCAGCAGCATCCCAATAGACATATAGGCAACAGGAGCACAGAGAGATACATGCTAACATAGGAATCAAGCACGAGGTGCAATGAGACAGAAATGGAAAGGCACATCGCCTTGATTAGGGCTTGTGGGTGTGTGTTGGGTCTATGTTGGGTATTGTCAGGTACAATGCTCCAAAAGAAATTTTATTTAAGCTGCAACCCAAAGAATGAATGACAATTAGCCCAGCGGGTGAGGAGAGGAAGAAGATGAGAAGCGTGCAAGCTGAGCGAATAGGACTGCAAAAATTCATGACTTGGAAAAACAGAGGCTAATGGTTTCCATTCCAATTACTTGCATTTTGGCATTTATATTGATTTTTAAAAACTTTTTTCTGTCACAAGAAGTACCTGAATAATGGCCAGAGCTATTTTTGATAATGGAAAATGTGAATTTGGGAGGTTGATTTTATTATTACAAAATGGAAAGTTCAGATTTTTCATTATTTTTAAGAAGCAGTAACTACTATGGAATGTTACACACTTAGGTAAGTTATAGTTCTTAATACACTTGTATTCACTGTCCTCTTAATATTGATTTAAATTTTTTTTTCTGGAAAATTATTTGAAGCTGCTATTTTCATATTTTATTTACTATTAATAACAGATTTTTTAAATGGACATTTAAATAATAGCAAACCAGTTTTCCATTTAATATTGAAAAATTACTTTTATCCTTTTAGATTTTTTTGCCTTTAGCAAGAACTCAAAATGATAATCATTTCCCATCTAGCTTTCCCTCTTTCAAATGCTTTCTGTGTTGTCATATAAATCACAATTCTATTAATTGCTCCATGAATGCTGCTGATTTGAAAGTCAGTAACAGCAGGAGAATCAAAGATTTTTGCTAAGATATGGTGCTTCTCCAAATCATCGTTGTCTTGAGAGAATGATTTTCAGCTGACCTTAAGGTGTGATGAGAGTATTCACCCGTGGTTAATTTATGAAGTAAGTCACAACTATAAAGTTACCCTGAGTGTAAATAACCGGGCAGAGGACTGATCATGCCAGGTGATTTCTGACAGATGGAATCACCATATTTATTTGTCATACTGCTTCATTTCTGATATTAGAACCATCACCACAAAGTATTTATAGAAAATTAACAGGACATCATATGACTTGGTGTACACGGTTAGACAACATGGCAATGACACAGAGAAGTCTAACATATTGCCTGGGGTTCAGTCACATTGAGAAAACTTATTTAAGAGTTCCGCAAAAAAGAGGGGGAAACAAAGGATATCTTACTTGCTAGGTGCTCGGTCTTGCAAATTAGTTAATGCAGCAAAGTTGTTTCGTACAGTTCGCAGACTGGCCAAGACCTACAACAAGAAAGGATTCTTGAAACTTCTTGAACTAAGGCCATTTTCAATACACTTGCAAAAGGTTTGTTAAGAGAAAACTTGATACTGCTTGCAACTTAGTTTCATATACCACTAAAGAATCTTCCAACACTTAGTGAAATTTGCAGGTATCCACATGAAATCCAGAGAGGCCAGACTGCAGGGATTTTCCAGAAATCTCTCCCCATTGTCTATGAATATGGTGACAGTAGCAGCAGTTTCCACAGTATTTCTGGGTTCCTTAGTCACCAAGACAATATTCCAGGCGATATACATAGCTTGATTGCATTTTATGCATATTTCAAATAGTAAAATATAAAATGCAAATAAATCTCACTTTAGGGATAAAAAATTCCTTGCTCCCACATTTTCTTCAAAAATTGTTTAAGAATCTCATAATTTTAAGTTGGCAAGCGAAGTGAATTTTAAACTGTTTTTCTACCTTTGCTACATGGCTACTCCAGCTAGTAAGCATTGTTTTCTTTTGTTAAGGTCATCTGAATTGCGCATTGTAAGCTCTCAGGGATGCATTTCTTACACAAAATGCTACTGCCCTGTATATGTACAATGCCTGGCACACAGAAGATAATAAAAATTTGTGGAATAAATGAATACATAGACACAACATGCCCACACACATGACAAGGCAGGACCAATAGGTGTCACTATCTCTAGTAGCCTCTTCCTTTATCTAATTCCAGTTGGAACTAGAAAGTAGCCAACGGACTGCAAGTGAGCCTAGAGAAGGTTCCCAGGACGTTATCTCCTTCTTCCTTCTTCCCTTTCTCCTGAAATGGGCAAGTTTCCCCAGGGTCAAACCCATATTAGATCAGATTATAGGTGATCTGGGTGACAACTAGAATGCTAAGTTTATGTAAAACACAGATTTCAAACGTCCAAGTAGATGGCCTGGCTCTGCTGTGTAGTAAATGGGTGAACTTGGACTAGTTATGTAACCTCTCTGTACCTCAGCTTCCTGAGCTGGAAAACTGAGATAGTGATATCTACCTTGTAGAACTGTTGTGAGGATTATATGGAATGACAGGTTTGGTGCCAAGAACAGTGCCTGGCAAATAGAAAGCATTCAGGCAATATCAGCACATGATGGCAGTGTTACCTTTGACTTAATGACTTGGCATGCACATGGGAAATTACTTAATCCCTAGCATTGGTAATTCAAGGGTCTTCAAATTTTTTATTATTCCAAGCGTTCCAAAAATTTGCCACACAAAGTTTTCATGTGGCACAGATCTAGACTAAAATCAGTCTAATTTTTTTTCTAAGACAAAAATGTCCCAGACTCTTTTGTTGTTGTTTACAAAATTGACATTCATTTGTGTAAGTCAATGGAGAGCTGTGTATGTCCTGGGACAGTGACTTACAGCGTTTTCCCCTGAAGGAGTTAATGCTGCTTCCTAAGAAGCCAACCGTGATTAACTCAGTCACTGGAAAAACCTGGCTCATTGTCTCATATAAACAACCCACGGCTCTGAAAGGTCACGCTGCCTATGATGGAGTAGTCAAATAGCCAACTGCTGACATCAGACCACGATGTCTTTCATTAGGCATGAAATCTTGAATGATGCATAAGTAAATCGGATAAATGATCCACTGTCATTAAATCATGCAGGCTTAATTTATGTTTTAAAAAGTGAATATGAAACACACTAATGAAGACTTTAAGATAAAATCATTGCACCAGCTAATCGATCCCCTTCCTAGGAAAAATTTTTAACCCCAGAATTCTGAGATTTTTACTCCAATAGCTAAGTTCATTGCAGTTGACAGCTGGATAAACAGACAGAGAACTGCAGGCAATTTATTTTCTATGCTTATTTGAAAGGAAACATCAGTCATGAAAAGAAACATTAGTTCATGATAGAAAAAAATTTCTGTAGAGAAGCTTTGCCTCTGTTATAATAAACATCTAATTTAATACACAACCTAATTTAATATTATTTTGTCTTAGCTTTTAATTTAAAATTTATTTTTGCATAATTTATATCTTGACATGGTTCCGAATTTAAACAAAAGGATTTAAAACAAAAAGTCTCCCTTTCTATAATTAAGATAAGAGTCAAAATTATTGTTATTTCAGAAAAGAGGCAATAGAAACAGATTAACCTGGGGAGGGACACTCAGGGGCATTAAAATACTGATACTGTTCTAGTTCCGAAACTGTTCATTTAGTATTATTCTTTATAGTTTACATAATTACCAGCTATACTCTCTTATAAATATGAAATACTTCAAAGAGTGAAGAAAGAAATATGTCTTCCAGTCTCTCTCCTTCAGACATTTAGCTGCCCGGTCACTAGCAATCAACTTTTAGGTTTTTATCTTAAAGTTTTTTTTTTTTTTTTTTTTTTTTTTTACAAACGCTGTTGCAAAAAATAACCTTGTAGAGACATTATTCCCTATGCATGCCAGTATTAGATTATTTATTGTGTGTGTTTTGCAGTAGGACAAACAGTATTTTATAAATTTTATGTTCCATATTAACTATTATCTTCTACACTGTAACATGGTGTAAATAGCAGAAGTGTAAACAACACTTCCAGATAAATCTTATAAGGGGGTGTTGCCTTGGGCCTCGCTGATTGACATTTGGTGTCATTATCACTGTTATCACTGTGTTAGTCTTTTAAGCTTTCACTTTGCATTGCAAGGCACAAAGAGAGAGGCATCTGTTACTGCAGGCTGTGGGGAGAACTAGAAACATTTTTACGGAAGTCCCTAAGTTAAATTTCCATTGTTCTTTGTATTTGTTCTGGGCAGCCCTCACTTCCCCTGATTTCAGCTCTTTAAGAGCTGTCCTCAAAGCTTTAATGCTCCTATAATAGACTTCACTCCTTAATGCTTGCTAACTAAAAAAGGTCCCTGAGGTTTCTTCCACATAGCTCAATGGTTAGAAAATTAAGGTCATTTCTTTCTCTTCTGCCCCACCAAGCAAAAGTGTAGCCAGTCAATGTCAAAAATACATTGGGAATGATGAGAAATATATATTCCTTAGGAAAGAAATACTGGTAGTGTTCCAGAAAAATTTTGGGCAAAGATGGTTCATGTATTAGCCCATGGGGAAGGATTCAATGTTATTTACATACACTACTCTCCGATCTTCTTAGGTGCTTCTAAACATTTATTAGCTAATAGGATTCACTGAAAATAGCAGAAAAATGCAGTTCTCATTTAACACTTAAACAGTTGAACATTGGCCGGGCGCGGTGGCTCACGCCTGCAATCCCAGCACTTTGGAAGGCCAAGGCGGATGGATCACGAGGTCAAGAGATCGAGACCACCCTGGCCAACATGGTGAAACTCCGTCTCTACTTAAAAATACAAAAATTAGCTGGGCATGGTGGCGTGCGCCTGTAGTCCTAGCTACTTGGGAGGCTGAGGCAGGAGAATTGCTTGAACCCGGGAGGCGGAGGTTGCAGTGAGCCGAGATCGCGCAACTGCACTCCAGCCTGGCACCTGGCGACAGAGCGAGACTCTGTCTCAAAAACAAAAACAAAAACAGCTGAACATTATAGCCTAAAAAAACAGGGAAATAAATGGTTTTAATGATTGTTTTTCATAACCATATACACTTGCTACCACTAGATGGCGGTAAAACACAGACCATGGGTTGCCACTGGCGGTGAGGGAAGCAGAGACTGGCACTAGGAAAGATTGAATACTTCGGTTTTACCTCCGGAAAAAGCTGGAGTGAAGTATGCTTATTTACAAAATAGAAATGTCATTTTTATGAAAAGAAAAAACCTCTTTCCAAGTTATATTTTGTTTAAACTGTATGAGATTGCTGCTTTGTAAACCAGAAAAGGTTGATAGACAATTTTATATGATTTGATCTAAAAAGAACTTAGATATCCAGAAGATAGTAGCTGTAATTTAAATTAATTAAGGCTAAAGACAAGCTAAAATATTAACACCAACTGCAACGAGGTGACTGTCTTCTTTCAGAGTCTGGCAGGGAGGGCCTAGTACAGTCCGCAAGCTTGGGGGTGGTGATGAGGCCACAAGATCGTTGCTGCTGGGTGCAGTGGCTGAGGGTCAGGCAGGAGTACTGAGAGAATATTGGTTATGTTCTATTACCAACTAAATGGTAATATTCTATAGCGTTAAGAACTACTGCATTTTTTTCCTAGAAGTATCCCAGGTGCTGTATTTTGGTTAAAGGCAAAACGATGCAGTTGTTGTTCCTACCCTGTTATTTTCAAATCAGGAATAGATACCTCCTTAGTCTGAATGATGTGAGGGTTTCTCCAGGGATCAGCATAAAGCTTGGGTTTTCCTCCTTTCTCTTTCATCAGCATCTACTTCATTTAACATTACATACTTCCACATGAGAATTCTAGTCAACTTAGAGTTTTACTACAGGGTGGTGTTGTCACAAATCCTGGGATCACTGAGCCCAGAGGCAGCTGACCGCAGAGAAGAGTTTCCTACAGCTCATCCGCCTGTGCCTCCTTAGTGCTCCTCGGCCCCCAAGAGCTCTGGCTAAGAAAAAAAGGTCAGTTGCTGAGTGCACTCCAGTGGGATTTCTCTGTAGCCTTCATGCCTAAAGAAATACTCACACCAAAAGATTTCAACACAAACACAAGAGAATACTTCAACAATTGAAATAAAAAAGTTTAAAGCTGCCACTTTTTCTGGGAACCAAAGGGATTCTGAGCTTCTAGGGGGAAGCATAAGAAATCAGAGGTGGAAGAGAATTTAGGTTAAACACCAGCAATAATTTCTAGCCCTGACAGTGTTTTAGACAATGGGATAGTCTATGGAGAGATATTACACGATCCTTTCTGAAAATTACATCTATCCAAGATGTCTTAGGCTTTAGCCTGGCCAAAAAAGTGCAATATATCTTTTTTTAACATGACTTCCTACATTCTCTAATTTACGATTTTATTCTTTTCATGCCAAAGGAAACTATGATTTGCAAAGACCAGGGAGGAATCCTTTTGCGTTTTAGAGATGGACTCAGGCATAAAGAAATTAGTTCTCAAGAAGAGGTAGAAGATGAGATGGGTTTGGGAGAAGATCTTTGAATACTTTAGACAGTAGAGGGCCATTTTTAGGAGTCATGGGAAAGAAAATATGCACAGAAAAATAAATATCAAGAATATAAAGCAAAATGTCAGCAGTTATTTGGGGGTTTGGAATTTAAAAAATTTTCCTTTTCTTTTTCTTATTATTTTTCTAAACTTTTTATGCAAAAAGTTTTGTTTTTGTTTTGTGTTTTTGAGAAGCATAGGTTTTCCCCTAAAATTTAGTGTGGAATTTCAAACTTCAAGGCATACTAGGAAAAGAAGATAATTCTTTGGCCTACTTGACTGAATATTTTTCTAAGTGACTTTTCTAAAACCAGTTGTTTTCTGTCCTTTGGTGAAAGCAATTATAATATATCAGGCCAAATTAGGTTGGTATCACTTCAAGTGACATAAATATCTTAGGTTTTTAGTATTAAAAGAGTTAATGCTAAAATAGTTCGCATTTACCATTAAATGGTAAGTGCTCTACTTTGTATTAAAGAGAATTTGAGGCCGGGCGCGGTGGCTCACGCCTGTAATCCCAGCACTTTGGGAGGCCGAGGCGGGTGGATCACGAGGTCAAGAGATCGAGACCATCCTGGTCAACATGGTGAAACCCCGTCTCTACTAAAAATACAAAAAT
>CAUYUD010035226.1:0-22495 GCA_963575295.1 Alouatta caraya
TGCCACCATGCCCAGCTAATTTTTTGTATTTTCAGTAGAGACAGGGTTTCACCATGTTGACCAGGATGGTCTCGATCTCTTGACCTTGTGATCCACCCGCCTCGGCCTCCCAAAGTGCTGGGATTATAGGCGTGAGCCACCACGCCCAGCCCAACATTGCATTCTAATATTTTACAATATGTCTCTTGTAAGCAGAATACAGATGGGTCTATAATATTACTATCCAGTTTGATAATCTTTGTCTTTTATTTGGGACACTTAATCCATTTATATTTTGATATGGTTTGGCTGTGTCCCCACCCAAATCTCATCTTGAATTCTAGCTCCCCTGATTCCTACATATTGTGGCAGGGACCAAGTGGAAGATAATTGAATCATGGAAGCAGTTTTCACTATACTGTTGTTGTGGTACTGAATAAGTATCATGAGATCTGATGGTTTTATAAGGTGAAACTTTGTACTTGTCTCTCATTCTCGTCTCTTGTCTGCCACCAGGTGAGATGTGACTTTTGCCTTCCACCATGATTGTGAGGCCTCCTCAGCCATGTGGAACTGTGAGTCCATTAAATCTCTTTCTTTCATAAATTTCCCGGTGTTGGGTATGTCTTTATCAGCAGCTTGAAAATGGACAAATATATTTTAATATAATTGCTGATATATTTATGTATATTCACATTGTTGTGCAAATATTATCACCATCCATCTCTAGAACATTTTTATTTTCCAAAACTGAAACTTTGTATCTATTAAACAATGATACCTATTCCACCTTCTCTGTAACCCCTGGGAACCACCACTCCATCTTCCGTCTCTGTGAATTTGACTACTAAAGGTATGCCATATAAGTAGAATCATACAATATTTATCCTTTTTTTCTTGGCTTATTTCACTTAGCATAATGTCTTCAGGATTCATTCATGTTGTATCATGTGACAGAATTTTATTATTTTTTCTAGACATCCCTTTAGTTAAAAAAATATTTTGAGTTTCTGAATATCTTCTAAATATTTTTAATTACTTTTTATTTATTTATTTTTTTATTTCCAACTTTTATCTTAAGTTTAGGGGTACATGTGCAGGATGCACAGGTTTGTTACATAGGTAAACATGTGCCGTGGTGGTTTGATGCACAGATCACTCAATCACCTAGGTATTAAACCCAGCATCCATTAGCTATTTTTTCTGATGCTCTCCCTCCTCCTACCCTGTACCCTCCAACAAGCCCCAGTGTATGTTGTTCCCCCCAATATGTCCATTTGTTCTCCTAATTCAGCTCCCACTTATAAATGAGAACGTGTGGTATTTGATTTTCTGTTCCTTTGTTAGGTTGCTGAGGATAATGATGTCCAGCTCCATCCGTGTTCCTGCAAAGGACATGATCTCATTTTTTATAGCTGCATAGTGTTCCACGGTGTATATGTGTCACATTTTCTTTATCTAGTCTATTATTGATGGGGATTTAGGTTGATTCCATGTCTTTTCTATTGTGAATAGTACTGCAATAAACATACATGTGCATGTATCTTTATAACAATAATGTATATTCCTTTAGGTATGTACTCAGCAATCCCATTGCTGGGTCAAAACATACTTGTGCCACTAAGTCTTTGAGGATACCACACTGCCTTCCACAATGGTTGAACTAATTGACACTTTCTTCAATAGTGTAAAAGCATTTTTTTTCTTCCACAACCTCACCAGCATCTGTTGTTTTCTGGCTTTTTAATAATAGCCATTCTGACTGGAGTGAGATGATATCTCATTGTGGTTTGATTTGCATTTCTCTAATGATTAGTGATGTTGAGCTTTTTTTCATATGTTTGCTGGCTGCATGTATGTCTTCTTTTGAGAAGTGTCTGTTTATGTTCTTTGCCCAGTTTTTAATGGAGTTGTTTGTTTTCTCCTAAATTTGTTTAAGTTCCTAGTAGATGGCGGATATTAGGCCTTTTTAAGATGGATAGATTGCAAAAATTTTCTCCCATTTTGTAGGTTGTCTGTTCACTCTAATGATAATTTCTGGTTGTCTGTTCATTCTAATGATAGTTGGTTGTGCTGTGCAGAAACTCTTTCATTGAATTAGGTTGCATTTGTCAATCTTTGCTTTCAGCGTATATTTCATGAAATCTGTACCTATGCCTACTCCTGAATGGTGTTGTCTAGATTTTCTTTCAGGTTTTTTATAGTTTTTGGTTTACATTTATATCTTTAATCCATCTTGAGTTGATTTTTGTATATGGTGTAAATAGGAGGTCCAGTTTTAATTTTCTGCATATGGCTAGCCAGTTCTCCCAGCATTATTTATTAAATAGGGACTCCTTTCCCTATTGCTTGTTTTTGTCAGGTTTGTCAAAGATCAAATAATTGCAGATGTGTGGTCTTATTTCTGGGTTCTCTATTCTGTGCCATTGGTCTATGGGTGTCTGTTTTTGTACCAGTACCATGCTGTTTTTGTTACTGTAGCCTTATAGAGTAGTTTGAAGTCAGGTATCATGATGCCTCCTGGTTTGTTCTTTTTGCTTAGGATTGTCTTGGCTATTCAGGCTCTATTTTGGTTCCATATGAATTTTAAAATAGTTTTTTCTAATTCTGTGAAAAATGTCAATGGTAGTTTAATGAGAATAGTATTGAATTCATAAATTGCTCTGGGTGGCATGGCAATTTTAATAATACTGATTCTTCCTATCCATGAGCATGGAATATTTTTTCATTTGTTTGTATAATCTCAGATTGTTTTGTGCAGTGGTTTGTAGTTCTCCTTGAAAAGGTCATTTACTTCTCTTGCTAGTTATATTCCTAAGTATTTTATTCTCTGTAGCAATTGCAAATGGAAGTTGATTCCTGGTTTGGCTCTTGGTTCACCTGTGGTGGTGTCTAGAAATGCTAGTAATTTTTGTACACTGATTTGTATCTTAAGACTGCTGAAGTTGCTTATCAGCTTAATTAGCTTTTGGACTGAGACAATGAAGTTTTGTAGATATGGGATCATGTTATCTGCAAACAAAGATAATTTTGCTTCCTCTCTTCCTATTTGAATACCCTTTATTTCTTTCTCTTGCCTGATTGTTCTGGCCAGGACTTTCAATATTATGTTGAATAGGAGTGCTGAGACAGGGAATCCTTGTCTTGTGCCAGTTTTCAAGAAGATGCTTCCAGTTTTTGCCCATTCAGTATAATATTGGCTGTGGGTTTGTCATATATGTCTCTTATTATTTTGGGGTATGCTTTTTCAATATCTACTTTATTTAGAGTTTTTAACATGAAGGAATGTTGAATTTTATTGAAGGCCTTTTTTGTATCTATTGAGATAATTATGTGTTTTTTTTCTTTAGCTCTGTGTATGTGATGAATCACATTTATTGATTTGTGTACTGGGAACCAGTCTTGCATCCCAGGGATAAGCCTACTTGATTGTAGTGGATAAGCCTACTTGATTGTAGTGGATAAGCCTTTATATGTGCTGGTAGATTTAGTTTGAAAGTATTTTATTGAAGATTTTTGCATCAATGTTTGTCAAAGATAATGGCCTGAATTTTTCTTTTTCTTTTTTTTTTTTTTTTTGTTGCATCTCTGCCAGGTTTTGGTATCAGGATCATGCTGTCCTCATAGAATGAGTTAGGGTAAAGTCCCCCTTTTTCAGTTTTTTGGATTAGTTTCAGTAGAAATGGTACCAGCTCTTCTTTGTATCTGTGGTAGAATTCAGCTGTGAACCTGTCTGGTCCTGGGCTTTTTTTTTTTTGGTTGGTAGGTTATTAATTACTGCCTCAATTTCAGAACTCATTATTGGTCTACTTAGGAATTCAATTTCATCCTGGTTCAGTCTTGAGAGGGTGTATATGTCTAGGAATTTATCACTTTCTTCTGATTTTCTGGTTTATGTGCATCAAGGTGTTTATAGTATTCTCTGATGATTGTATTTCTGTTGGTCAGCGGTGATACCCCCTAATTATTTCTTATTGTGTTTATTTGAATCTTTTTTCTTCTTTATTAGTCTAGTTGGTGGTCTATCTATTTCATTAATAATTTCAAAAAACCATCTCCTGGATTTGTTGATTTTTTTGAAGAGGTTTTTTTGTCTGTGTGTCTCTATCTCCTTCAGTTCAGCTCTGATTTTGGTTATTTCTTGTCTTCTGTTAGCATTGGTGTTTGTTTGCTCTTAGTTCTCTAATTCTTTTGGTTGTGATGTTAGGTTGTTAACTTGAGAACTTTCTAGCTTTTTCATGTGGACAAAGCTTTTTGATGTCTCTGCATTTAGTGCTATAAATTTCCCTCTTAACATTGCTTTAGCTGTGTCCCAGGGATTCTGGTATGTTGTCTCTTTGTTCTCATTGGTTTCAAAAAACTTATTGAGTTATGCTTTAATTTCATAATTTGCCCAAGAGTCATTCTGAAGCAGGTTGTTTTATTTCCATGTAGTTGTACTATTTTGAGTGAATACCTTAATATTGGTTTCGAATTTGACTGTGCTGTGTCTGAAGGACTATTTATGATTTCAGTTCATTTGCATTTGCTGAGGAATACTTTACTTCTGATTATGTGATCAATGTTAATGTAAGTGCCATGTAGGGGTGAGAAGAATGTATATTCTGTTGTTTTTCAGTAAAGAGTTCTGTAGACATCTGTCAGGTCCACTTCATCCAGAGCTGAATTCAGGTCCTGAAAATCTTATTAATTTTCTGTCTCAATTATCTGTTTAATATTGTCAGTGGGGTGTTAAAGTCTCCCATTATTATTGTGTGGGAGTCTAAGTCTCTATAAAAGCCTCTAAGAACTTGCTTTATGAATCTGGGTTCTCCTTGTTGGATGCATATATATTTAGGATTGTGAGATTTTCTGGTTGAATTGAAGTCTTTACCATTATGTAATGTCCTTCTTTGTCGTCTTTCATCTTTGCTGGTTTAACATCTGTTTTGTCAGAAACTAGGATTGCAACTCATGCTTTTTTTCTGTTTGCCATTTGCTTAGTAGATTTTTCCTCCATCCCTTTATTTTGAACCTATTTGTGTCTTTGCATGTGAGATGGATTTCTTGAAGACAGCATGTCAGTGGTTTTGGTTCTTTATCCAGCTTGCAACTTTCTGTCTTTCAATTGGGGTATTTAGCTCATTTACATTTAAGATTAGTATTGCTATATATGGATTTGATCCTATCATGTTGGTAGCTGGTTATTTTATAGACATGTTTATGTGGTTGCTTCATAATGTCACTAATCTGTGTACTTCAATGTGTTTTTGTAGTCACTGGTAACAGTTATTCCTTTCCATATTTAGTACTTTCTTCTGGAGTTCTTGCAAGGCAGATTTGGGGGTAATAAACTCACTCAGCCTTTGCTTGTCTGAAAAGGATCTTATTTCTCCTTCACTTATGGAGCTTAGTTTGGCTAGATATGAAATTCTTGGTTGGAAATTCTTTTCTTTAAGAATTTCTTTAGGAATTCTTTAGTAATTGAAAATTGGTCCCCAATCTCTTCTAGCTTATGGGGTTTCCATTGAGAGGTCCACTGTTGTTCTGATGGGCTGCCCCTTATAGGTGACCTGGCTTTTCTCTTTGGCTGCCCTTAACATTTTTTCTTTCATTTCTGCCTTGGAGAATCTGATAGTTATGTGTCTTGGCGATGATCTTACCAGGGATCTCTGCATTTCCTGGATTTGAATGACGGCCTAACTTGCTAGGTTAGGGTGTCCTCCTGGATGGTATCCTGAAGTATGTTTTCCAACTTGGTTCTGTTCTCCCCAATCAGTTGTAGATTTGGTCTCCTTACATATTCCCATATTTCTCAGATGTTTTGTTCATTCCTTTTCATTCTTTTTCTGTATTTTTTTTTTCTGCCTGTCTTATTTCAGAAACATAGTCTTTAAGCTCTGAGATTCTTTTCTCTGTTTTGTCTATTCTGTATTAATACTCATGATTGCATTGTGAAGTTCTTGTAGTGTGTTTCCAGCTCTAACAAGTTGGTTATATTCCTCTCTAACCTGGCTATTTTGGTTATCAGTTCCTGTGTTGTTTTATCATGATTCTTAACTTCTTTACATTGAGTTACAACATGCTTCTTTAGCTCAGTGAAGTCAGTTATTACCAACATTCTGAAGCCTACTTCTGTCATTTCAGCCATCTCAGCCTCAGCCCAATTCTGACCCCTTGGTGGAGAGGTGTTGTAGTCATTTGGAAGAAAGGGGACCTTCTGGCTTTTTGAGTTCTTGGCATTTATACATTGATTCTTTCTTATCTTTGTGGGCTTATCTGCCTTTGATCTTTGAGGTTGATGGATAGTTTTTTTGTGTGTGTGGTTGTTGTTTTCTGTTTGTTTTTCTTTTAACAGTCTGGTCACTCTTCCACAGGTCTGCTGCGATTTGCTGGGGTCCTGCTCCTGACCCTAGTTGCCTTAGTTTTCCCCATACCTAGGGGTATCACCAGTTAAGGCTGTAAAACAGCAAAGTTAACAGCCTTCTCCTCCCTCTGGAAGCTCTGTCTCAGGTGGGACTGACCTATTGCTGGCCCAAGGGTGCCTGTAGGAAGTGGCTGGAGACCACGGTTGGCAGGTCTCACCCAGTTAGGTGGAAAAGGATTAGGAACTCCCTTAATGAAGCAGACTGGCTGCTTTTTAGTAGAGCAGCTATGCTGTGTTGGGGTTCACTTCAGCTCCTGATTGGTTTTGGCTCTCCAAGGGCCACAGGCTGGACTGGCTGAGAAGCCTGAGTGGCCAAGACTTCTCAGCCACTGCCCTTACCCTTGGGCACTGTGTCCCAGGGAGAAAGCAGGGCTGTGTTGGTTGGTAGAATATGGATGGGGGTGGCTAGAGGCCCTGGCAGAGAAAACCCCACTGGAAAGACCTGACCTGTAAGAAGAAGTGAATCAGGGTCCCAGTTAAAGAATCAGTCTAGTCATGCCTCAACAAAACAGTTGTGTTGTATTTAGGAATTGCCTTTGCCCTTGTCTACTTGGATTCTCCAAAGCCCGCAGGCTGGAATGGCTGAATTGTCCAACCAACCCAGGTGGTAGCCCTCCCTTCCCCGGGGAACTCCATCTTAGGGGGAGATCAGAGCTCTGTCCATAATAGGTGAGGGTAGGCTGGCTGAAGGGCCTGGCTGGATGGTCCTGACCACTGAGGAGGAATGGATTGGGCCCTAGGTAAAGAAGCAATCTGGCCACAATCTGACAAAGCCACTATGCTGTGATGCTGAGGGACCATTACTTGTTCCAACTGTTTGGATTCTCTCTGCCGGCTGGAACAGCTGTTGACCAAACAGCAGAGATGGTGCCTGCCCCTCCCCACCCTGGAGGCTCCATCTGATCTCAGCCAGGCTACACCCTGTTGCTGGTGGCTGGCTAGAATTCCAAGCCAGTGAGTCTTAGTTTTTCACATGCCCTGAAAGTGTGGCCTCGGAAAAATGCTGCTCAGCTCTCTGGGATTTTGCCCACTTTCTAGGGGTATGAGCAGACCTCCTGTCTTGCCTGAGTTGCAAACATGTTTGTTGGGAATCCAGGGGCCAGAGTGTGTAAAACACCTGGGTCTCTGCACGGCTGAACAGCTGCTCTGCCAAGACTCCACACAGCTCGGTGTGTTGGACCTAAGTTCTTGGTTGTATGGGCTCACACGGAGAGCTCCTGATCCATGAGTTGTAAAGATCCATGGGAGAAGCCTGGTTTCCTGTGGTTGCACATTTACTCACAGCTTCCCTTGGCTGGGGATGGGGTTCCCTTGGCTCCCTGTCACTCCTTGATGGGCCTTTGCCCCATCGTGCTTTTCTTTGTTCTCTGTGGGTCGAGTTGTTTCCCTAATCAGTCCCAGTACAAGAACCTGGATATTTCAGTTGAAGGTGCTGTATTCACTTACCTTTCTTGTTCCTCTCTGTGAATGATGTGGACTGCAGCTGCTTCTAATTGGCCATCTTGGCCCCTCCCTGATGTTCTACCTTCCAAATCTTAAAAAAATTTTCTTAACTGTATTCATCATGGTTTTTAAAAAAGTACATGTTTGATAACCATTATTTGTATCTCATGTAGGTCTTGCCTCGTGATATGTCTTACTACTTTTGATTGTTGGTCATTCAAAATTGTATTTGAAAATTATAGTTAGAAGTTTAGGATGATGTCATATTCTGCTAGAAACGATTTATGTTTACAAATCCAGATATATAATCAGGAATTAATGTATTAAGCTGAATATCAGTCCCTGAAAGGCCCTGTCAAATTCTAGTATTACCTTCCTCCTACTATAGTGCCCTTTGGGGTTCCAACAAAAGACCTATAGTTTTTTGTTGGTACCCCAAAGGGCACTATAGTAGGAGGAAGGCAATACTCAATCCTTGGCAGGTCTTGAACCCCAGTGATGTTCTACTAATCATGAAATCTGTTTACATCCATACTCAGCTTCTCAGTCCCTCACTTGTGTCTTCTGGAATTGGCAGATATCTCTAGGGGAAAAGCAGCCGGATATGCCTGGTTTTAACTCTGGGTTTCTCCCAGAATTTGGCCACCTAATTTTTCTCTATATTTTTAGTGCTTTGATGCTGTGAGATCCGTGTTTGCATGTTTTTTCACTTCTTTTTATCTGTTCTCAGTGGAAGGACGGGTCTGATTACTTTGTTTGCCATTACTAGAAGATGAGTATGTTTTTATTTTTTTAGTGAATATCCAAAATATGCTATACTCTATATGAAAAATCCATATTTATAACTAAACATGTGATTCTGATTTTGAATCAGGGAAGACTGAATTAATGAAGTGTGGAGGTTTCACATTTTATATCTCTGGACAATGTTTCATTTACTTAAAGGCCTCTGCTTTGTGTATAACAGTCTGCAAACAAACACATTTTAATTGTATAGATATGTTTGAATGTTTTCTATTCTATTTGTAGTTCAATGCTTGACAAAGATGTTATTTTCACCATGAACCTTTTTTGATGCCTTCAGGCAAAATAGTTGTTTTCTCCTTAGGATCTCCATATTTATTTTTTGGTCCTAAAATCACTGTAACCATCTATGTTGTTTATATCTGTTTTATTTCTGCTATACAATTAAGCTTAGGAAGAAGAAATTGTGTCTCACTAAAATATACATATTTCAAAATACCTAACATATTTTCTTGCATAGAATGAGAGCTTAGTATATATTTGGAAAATAAATAGATAGATGAATGAATAAATAAACAAAGATGCTGAAGTACAGTGAAAGGAATGTTGATTGGAATAAGAAGTAGGTTTGTTGTCTCTGCCTGTGGGCAAGTGTTTTAATGTTTTCTCAGTGCCCTTATTTGTGAAATGGAAATAAATGGCTACCTCAAGGAGTGTTGATTTCTGCCTGTGGACAAATGTTTTAAATGTTTTCTCGGTGGGGCGTGGTGGCTCACGCCTGTAATCCAAGCACTCTGGAGGCCAAGGCGGGCAGATCACCTGAGGTCGGCAGTTCAAGACCTGCCTGACCAACATGGTGAAACCCCGTCTAAAAAAAAAAAAAAAAAAATTAAAAAAAAAAATGTTTTCTCAGTGTCTTTATTTGTAAAGTTGGAACAAATGACTACCTCAAGGAGATCTGAAACTTAAAGACATAAGTGTACATTTATCTTAATATGCATTGTAGAATAATATACAAATTTAAGGTAGCCGCTTATATTTTAAAAACCTGTGGTGGTAGGGGTGGGGAATATATGCCTGTAAAGGCATAAAACATGTTGAGAAGAGCACACAAGTAACTGTAGGCAGAGAAACTGGATAGTGAGAAGACAGGTTAGAAATTTGACTTTTTACGTTATACACCATTTGAATTTTGAACCACATGCATATGTTAACTACTTAAAATAAAACAAATTAGAATTTAAGAAAAATATAGTATATTATTAGTATTTCATTTTGTATCAGAGAACTCCATTCAGCAAAATCACTTTTGTGCTGATTGTAATGATTCAGACTCTTACCTAAATAATTTTACAGATAAGGATTTATAGTTTGTAAATTGCTTTGCTTTTCTTTATTTTTTAGAAACTACTTTTAACATTTGTTTTCTAGCTCAGAGCTTAAGGCATACATTGATCATTTCTTAAATTTGTTATATCACCTAGGTTGTTAGGTTAATACATAAATAGGTTTGGAAGGGTCAAAAAGCTGGAGATTTTTGGAATACGAAGTTCCTTGTCATTTAATGGAATTTCAAGATATTTCCTGAACATTCTCATACAAATAGATCTTTTTTAGGGAAGAAAATTTTGTAGAGTGCAGTTCCTCATGTATACTTGGAGAGGAATATTGTCCTCATGGGTTGACCTCAGATCACTGGCAGGAACACAGGAGACTTAGAGAAGATGGGACTCTCAACCAGCCTAGTTAACCATCAGCTTTAAAGATAAATTGAGTGACAAATGAGGCAGACAGAAGACATTTATTTCCAGAATATCTGCAGAGGTTTTTTGAGTCAACATTTTGTGCATTTAAAATATCTCTTAATATTCAGGAATCTTTCTTAGTCTTTGGTTTTGTCTATATTCTGGCCATTTCCAGTTTCACCAAATGACCGTGAAAGGGTGGTTGGAATCTGGAATACAGCCCAGGGAAATACCGCTGACCTAAGTAGCTCTTGTTTAACTTTAGTGGAGGAGAAGGTAAAAACAAATGCCCTCTCTGTGATTGAAGGTAGACTTTGGAGCTCTTTTATTCATCTCTTTCCCAGGTTGGCAAGAATTAAAAGAAAAAAATTAACCTCACTCTGTCTCCAGGTATTGTAAAAGAATTTCTGATTTTTGTTTGGCTTTTCTTATTCTTTTTCTCAAGCTCTCCAGCTTCACTAAATTTAATTTATGATGTTTTAAACAAAATAAACTGGAAAAGGCCTTGAGATGAATCATTTTCTATTTATAATTTGCTTAGGTATCCCAGTTTTTAAATCATATCTCTTGAAGGACTCAGATTTTTATCATAACCTTTTAAAATCTGGTATATTACCCTTGAGGGGTAAGTGGGACGTTTGCCTAGAATCCTGCAATTTATAAATTTAAATAGCAAAAATAAATCACTACCGGCATTATATTAACAAAAGATTTATAGTCACCACCAAGCTGCAAGCAACAAGAAGTTGTTATTTGGTTTCAACTTGATTAAAAAACTAAGCAAGTCATTTTATGTTCATGGCTTTTGCTTCTGTGGCTTAATGTGAAAGAAATATAGTATGAACCAGTTTTCTAGGTGTTTCAGTGACCTATTGTATGTGGTTTGGGGTGGTTCGTTACCACCCCATCAGCATTGTTCTGAAGCTGCAATGAGATGGGCAGTATAAGATCTATAAGCATTCAATCATTATGAAATATTATTATCTTCCCTTATGATTTCAAGCATATTTATAACATAATACTTATTTTAACTTGTATTTTCCCAGTTTAAACAGACAGGTTGATGATGATGCCCTTTACTGAGATAGGAGGAATCGGACAAAAATATGTAATTTTGTAAAGAACAATTGAATATATTCAATTGTTCCTTGAATATGAACAATTGAATATATGCTCATACATATTCTTAACACCCTTTACATATTCTTAACAGCGAGGCTGTTAAGAATATGTATGAGCATATATTCAATTGTTCATGTATACATGCATAGATTTAATGTATGCAGATGTATAGCAAGAGAGAAAGAGAGAGAGAGAGACAATCAGAGAGCGATAAGGGGTAAATAATTTTGGAGGCAACAATTCCCACTAATTATGGATAGCTAAGATTTTATTACTCTTTGCTCTTGAAGGCAGAAACTTTTCCTTACTCATCTTTATAGTCTCTCTAACACACAACATTATCTGTCAACTTCATGTGGCAGGGCATTTATAATTTTTTTGCCAAATTGCATTAACATATTCCATCTGGAGTTAGCATGAGAAATAATCTAGAGACAATTTTTGAAGTTCCCCATTACTTCACAGATTCAGTTATTCCAGGTTAAATCATGCCTTTCATTTACTGAGTGTTCTAATATTCTTTGCTTTTTCAATATGGTAGCAGAACGCAGAAAACTTACAATGTGAGTATTATCTTTGTTTTCCAAGGTCAATATTTTAGAACTTGAAACAAACATATCTGTTTTGTCATTTATTATTGTTCAGTCCTAATTTACATTTATAATTCATAAAATGTTTTATTAGTCATTTCAGAATTTGATAAAAAATAAACCTTTTAGGTATCACCATTATACCCATACAAATCAGTAAGGAAGCATGCTCAGAGTTTAACCATTCAGCTAGTGCCTGGTGGAAATAGGACTCAAACTCTTGTCTTCCAAAACCAAGATTTATGCATGACAAAGGCTTGATCAGGAAGAAGTAATTTTGGGGATGTGTATGAATTTAAATCATTCCTATTACCTTAAATAAGTTGAAACGATCTTTCATATTTCAAAATGTCTAGTTAAAAGATTTTAGAAACATCTTTTTAAAATGTACCATCTGTGATTCTTCAGCAACATTTATGATTGTGGTTCATTTTAAATACATGGGTTATTAATTCATAATAAAACTGAACCATAATGCTAGTATAAAAAATTGTCAACAAATAAATCTATCATTAAAGGACATTTTTTAAAAGTTGTTCCTTTGGGGCTAGTTACTATATAACATTTTGAAAGTAAAATTGTTTTAATTCTAGCAAGCTACTAGTAATATATCAGGTTGAGAAACTATTTTGACTACAATATTGTCTTTACTCATAAACACGTATGTTGGCATATAGAGAATTTCATTAAAAAGACCTTTTTCTCTTCAGCAATTGATAACCACAGTATAAAGCTTTCTTCCATTGTTATTTTAAAATACAAACCTGGCAGGTAGCCAGCAACAACGAACTTGAGACAGACTGGTAGGTTATTCATGTTAAGCAAATGGAGATTCAATCCTGATTTTCAGAACGTGTTTCTCTAAAGCAGAAAATTACACTTAGTATGAAAGTACCATGCTGGGTTTCTTTTCAACCAAGCAGAGATATGCCCAGCATTTTAGAAACCACAAAATAAACACAGCGACTTCTGCACAAATTAAGGAATGATATATATCCATTTATCATTGCAAAGAAAGGTTTAAAATATTTTTAAATTCTTACTATGACTTCTTTGTAACACGTGGGTCATTTAAAATATGTGTTTTTTTTTCAAGCTCCTTTTCATTACTAATTTTTTAATTTATTGTGGCCAAAGATATGCTCCATATGATTTTGTCTCTTTGAAATTTGTTGAGAATTTATTTTGAGGCTCTTTTTTACATACACAACAATTTAGAGCCAGAGGAAGGAGAGGATCAAAAAACTACTCATCAGGTACTATGCTTATTGCCTGGGTGATTAAATAATTTGCACATAAAACCCCTGTGATAGGCAATTTAACTATGTAATAAAATTGTACATGTACCCCTGAAACCTAAAATAAAAGTTAAAAAAGATTTAGAAATATTTTGTCTTTCTTTTGAATTAAAACATTTATTTCACAGTGACCATTTTTATCTCCTTTCCCTTTTGCTCAACTTCTTCCCCTCCTGCTTCTCCTTTTCTCCCTTCTCCTTCTCCTCCCAAATACTATACATACATTGTTCTAAACAAACCAAATGAAATTACCTCTTTACTTGCAAAAATTTAATCCAATTACTCTGAAAGACAATTTAATGATTTACAAAAACCAGGTCAATTTCAAAGAATAACCCGTGTTATATTTCATATGACTCCACACGATGGGTGCATTCAGGTAGTAGGAACTTCTTGACACGGCTGGTTTGGCGTGGCACACAGCTCCTTCTTTGTGGTTGATGATGTGTCTGCTAACCACATGATATCTTCATTACCAGTATCACAGGGGATATCACCAGGGAAACTCTTTAATGACCTGTGTTAGCACAACAATTTTTCTTTTTATTTGTTCTGGATTTTACCCTTCTCACAGAAGTTTCGATATTACACTGAGCTTCATTCAGGACAAAGGATTCTTCCCTGTCACAGCAGGAATGTGGTATTGTGGTTTCAACATGAGTGGATAGACTGGCTGTTATTCTAGATGCCGTTATCCATGATCAGGATTTGCTGTAGTTGTCATTCTGAACAGCTATTGATTAAAGTCTCTTTGCTTACCGACAGTAGAAAACACACATTTATTGAGTCTTTATCCTGTGCCAGGCCTTATAGAAATGTATATCACAGAGGTATTTAGTCCCCAGTTTGTTTTGATAGTTCTGTCTAAACTTTTAAAGAAGGAGCCAATTTGGATAACACAAATGGTCATTGCTCAAGGAAAGCTGAAACACTCCTGTCATTTGTATGTTCATAAATACTTGCAAAATACTTTCGATGACTTCCCTAACCCTCAGGATGATGTCAGGGGCAGGTATTATAATTGAGAGCTTCTAGTAAAGGGAGTTGAAGTTTAAAGATGTTAAGTGATTTGTCCAAAGTCCCTTTAGTGGTGGTAGAGTAGGATGCTGAGGCATACTGGAAAGGGCATGGCATCAGAAAGACCTGAATTCAACTTCCACCATCTCCGTCATTTCCTGTGTTACCTTGGGCACGTTTCTGAAATATATCTGATTCTGTTTCTCATATTCCTTAGCTTTGACAGGGGGTTCTTGCTGGGTTTGAATTAGCTAATGAGTGTGAAAGTGTCTGCAACCTGAAAAGTGTTGTCAGAGTGTGAGTTGCTATTATTTAATCTTTAGGTAAGTGATGACAGTGTCACAGACCACATTTCAAGTCAGACAGCACTAGTTCTGACTAGCATGTGCTGCATGAATTTGAATGTGTTACTTGAGCTCTCTGGGTATCTGTCTCCTCCGCTGTAAAATATGTGTCATAATGCAACCTTGTGTATTGTGAATATTGACCGAAGCAATAGAAGTGAGGTGTGGAGCACAGCTCACAGGAGGCACTTGGTGAATCTCAAGGCTCCTCTTTCTAGATTCAGTCCAGTGTCTATATTGGGACAGTACCATCTCCTTAGGAGAACACTTCCTGCTTAGTCTAGCACACGAGATCTGTAGTGGACTATGCAAGTCATTCTATGGATAAGTAATCTGACCTAGAAAGGTGAACTGACTTTGTCAGGTCATAGAGGTAATGGCAGAGTTGAGAGCTGAACTACATCCTGATCTCAAATCCAGTACTTTTTTTTTTTCAAACATTATTAGATTAATCTCAACAGCATTTAAAAAATTGTCCTTGCCCTACAGAAGTGATTTGTAGCTTAATAAGGATAGCACTGAATCTATAAATTACTTTGGGCAGTATAACCATTTTCATAATATTGATTCTTCCTATCCATGAGGATGGAATGTTTTTCCATTTGTTTGTGTCCTCTCTTATTTTCCTTAAACAGTAGTTTTAGTTATCCTTCAAGAAGTCCTTCAAATTCCTTGTAAGCTGTTTTCCTAGGTATTTTATTCTCTTTGTAGTAATTGTGAATGGGAGTTTACTCATGATTTGGCCCTCTGTTTGTCTGTTATTGGTGTATTAGAAGCTACCATTGACTTTCTTCACAGAATTAGGAAAAAGTACTTTAAATTTCATATGGAACCAAAAAAGAGCCCACATAGCCAACACAATCCTAAACAAAAAGAATAAAGCTGGAGGCTTCACACTACCTGATTTCAAGCTATACTATAAGGCTACAGTAACAAAAACAGCATGGTACTGGTACCAAAACAGATATATAGACCAATGGAACAAAGCAGAGGCCTCAGAAATAATGGCAAACATCTACAACCATCTGATCTTTGATAAACCTGACAAAAACAAGCAATGGGGAACGGATTCCCTATTTAATAAATGGTGTTCGGAAAACTGGCTAGCCATATGCAGAAAACTGAAACTAGACCTCTTCCTTTCACCTCATATAAAAATTAACTCCAGATGGATTAAAGGCTTAAACATAATACCTAAAACCATAAAAACCATAGAAGAAAACCTAGGCAATACCATTCAGAACATAGCATGGGCAAAGATTTTATGCCTAAAACACCAAAAGCAATGACAGCAAAAGCCAAAATTGACAGATGAGATCTAATTAAGCTAAAGAGCTTCTGCACAGCAAAGAAACTATCATCAGAGTGATAGAATGGGAGAAAATTTTTGCAATCTATCCATCTGACAAAGGGCTAATATCCAGAGTCTATACCGAATACAAGCAAATTTACAAGAAAAACCCCATAAAAATGTGGGTGAAGGATATGAACAGACACTTCTCAGAAGAAGATATTTATGCAATCAACAAACATACAAAAAAAGCTTATTATCACTGGTCATTAGAGAAATGCAAATAAAAACCACAATGAGATACCATCTCATTCTTAGAATGGTGATCATCAAAAAGTCAGGAACCAGATGCTAGAGGATGTAAAGAAATAGAAGTGCTTCTACACGTTGGTGGGAGTGTAAATTAGTTTAACCATTGTGGAAGACAGTGTGGTGCTTCCTCTAGGATCTAGAACCAGAAATACCATTTTACCCAGCGATCCCATTACTGGGTATATTCACAAAGGATTATAAATCATTCTGCTATAAAGACATATGCACATGTATGTTTCTTGCAGCATTGTTCACGATAGCAAAGACTTGGAACCAACCCAAATGCCCATCAATGATAGACTGGATAAAGAAAATGTGGCACATATACACCATGGAATGCAGTCATGCAGCCATAAAAAAGGATGAGTTTATGTTCTTTGCAGGGACATGGATGAAGCTGGAAACCATCATTCTCAGCAAACTAACACAGTAACAGAAAACCAAACACCACATATTCTCACGCATAAGTGGGAGTTGAACAATGAGAACACATGGACACAGGGAAGGGAACATCACACACTGGGACCTGTCAGGGTGTGGGGGGCTAGGGGAGGGATAGCATTAGGAGAAATACCTAATGTAGATGACAGGTTGATGGGTGCAGCAAACCACCATGGCACGTGTATACCTATGTAACAAACCTGCATGTTCTACACATGTATCCCAGAACTTAAAGTATAATAATAAAAGAAAGAAATATCAAAGAAATAAAAATTAGAAAAAAAGTGATTTGTATTAAGAGCACATTAGTGTAGGTAGATAGCATTGCTGGTGCGGTTGAATCAAACCTGAATTGTTCTACATCACAAATAGCCTGTATAGGAGTTTAAGCGCAGAAAGGTTTCTTTGCATATCCTGGACTATTCTCTGTAGCAGAACCACAGTGCTTCCTTGGAAACAAGGAATCTACTTTTAATGTCTACATTTTACTTGATTTTAAATTTCCTAAAGCTATTACTTCAGAGTCATACACATGTTGACTGTGAGGTGTGGTGGAAAGAGCATAGCACTGAGTCAGTCGAGAGATCTGGATTCTAGTTCCAGATCTGGCATTACCTAGCTATTGTACTTTGTTGGAAACATAACTACTACTCCTATCACAGCTTGAAATATCTTGAAGTCATCTGAATTACTTCTAATTATATTAGTTTCCTGTTGCTACTATAACAAATCACCACAAATTTAGTGGTTTAAAGAACACAATATAAACTCTTGCAGTTCTGGAGGGAGGCCAGAAGTCCAGAATGGGTCTCGTGGGCTAAAATCAAGGTGTTGGGCCCTTCTGGAGACTCTAGGGAAAAATCCGTTTCCTCACCACTTTCAGCTCTTAGAAATGCAGTGCATTTCCCCTGCACTCCTTGGTCACGGCCCCTTCCTGGTACCACTTTTACCTCTTGCTTCCATCATCTTATCTCCTACTCCCCTCTGACTCTCCTATGTCATTTGTATAAATACCCTTGTGACTTTATTGTGCATCCTTGGGTAATGCAGGAGAATCCTCTCATCTCAAGATCCTGATCTGGGTCACATATGCAAAGTTTCTTTTGCCGTACCAGGAAACGTTCAGAGGTTTTTGAGGTTAGGATGTGGGCGTATCTAAGGAGCCATTATTCAGCCTACCAAAGAAACCAAAGTGGTCAATGACAGAGGACGGGGGAATGGGATCAGAAAGAATGAACTTATGTTTGGTACCTTCACTTATTTCTTCAATATATGAACAGATAGCAGATAATACAGTCTGCGAAATTCAGAGTCCTGTAGACCTGCCTTCAAATCCCAGCTATACCACTTACTGGCTGTTTGACCCCAGGCAAATAATATAACTTCTCTGAGTTTCTGCTGCTTCATCTGTAAAATGGGAATAATAGTATGAGTTCTACATGTTTGTGTGTGTTTTTGTGTGAGGAGTAAATAAGCTAACATATATGGGGCTATTAGCACAATAACTAATACAGATCAAGGTCTCAGTAAATGAGGCTATCATGACTGAGGCTAGGCCTTGCTTCCAACTCAGTGTACTTCTCAGTATTTATCTGTGCAAGGGACCAGTTTTGTTTAAAGTTACCTTAATTTTAATATTTTTATCTTTTCCCTCCAGTTTCATTTTCTTTCTTCTGCTTCCTTCTCAATAAGTCCTGTTTAATGCACTTGCTATGTGTCTTTGGATATACACATATAAAATCATATAGCATTATTTTATACATGCATGTTTCTAATGAAATGGGATGTAAAATACATTTAATGTTTCTTATTTTTTTCCACTCATTTTCGTGTTGTTCAAGATTTGTCCATCCAGCATGTTACTTTTCCACCCTGGCTATGGTCATCTAGGGTGCTTCAGTACCCCCTGCCACAGATGTGTATGCATTTACATGTCCCTGTAGGGAAGTTGGAAAGCGTTGCTCTGGGATATACATCCAGCAGTTGGAAGCAGGCTTATGGCATAAGTACGGCCAGATTGCTCTCCAGAAACACTATACCATTTCTTCTTCCACGAGAAGAACGGATGTTGTTGTTTAACATCGTTTGCTGACATTTAGTGTTTTCTGACTCTGATTTTATTTTACAGATGATAGTTATAAAGTGGTATCAGATTTATTTTTTAATTTTTTAACAGTAGTAGAGTTGAACACCATATATTTACTAGTTTTCAGGTTTTTCCATTCTGTGGATACAAATAGTATACATAATTTATATGGCTATAAATTCTTTGCTCATTATTGGCTTAACTGGCTTTTTGTTTTTGTTGCTTGTTTTAATTTCTTGGTATGTCTTGAATGCTCTATATATTACTTCTTTGTTGGGTTAATAGATTTAAAATTTCTTGATGAAACCTCTCAGCCTTTTGCTAACTTTATCGCATATATATGTGTATATATATCATAATTTTATATATTCTACGTATACCCAGTTGTAGACATTACATCAATTTTAGGTGCTGTAACTAAGCTTTGCCAAATCGCCTGTATTTTATGAATTTGGGGGTTCCCTTAATGAAAAGAAATTCAACAGTTATCCCTCTATGATGTGTAATTTCTTTGGAATCATCTTTAAAAGATCTTTCCCACCCAAGATAACAAAGATTTTTTCTTATATGGTCTCATTTGGCCTTTCTGAAAAGTAACCAGTTGCAGAAGAGGCTCAATCAGGTGAAATCAGTAAATTATAGAAGAAGCATCAGTTGATTACTGTAGCAGTTCAACACTAAGGAATATGATGGTTAGCTTGGTTAAATTTTACTCAAAGCGATTCAACTAAAACTTTGGGGGAAAAAACTTAGATCAACAATTAGTCGGTACCTAGTCTCTGCCAGGTGTGGACTGAACTCTTGAAAGCATGTTGGAGTTGGAAAGAGCCAGTGGGAGAAATGAGGCAAGGGTCATGCTGAGTTCAGCTCAGGATCTGGGGCATGCTGTACAAAACCCTGCTGTCTGGGACTGGCCACAGAGTCACTAGGGCAAAAGGACTAACAAAACTGTAAAAGTGTGTGTTGGGTTAACAGCCATTTTGAAAATGTTTTAATGGTGGTAAGAACACATGTATCAATCATGGCTTAAGAGAACGATCACACTTTGCAGCAGATTTTAGACACACACTGCTTGCTTATGGCAAAAGTCCTAGAAAGGTACCTATGGAACTTAGTAACTTCTACTCTGTCACGTCCTAGTTACCGAGAACCTTTTTAAAGGTAAAGATAATGGATGACTTGTTTGACTTCCTAACATGCAGTATAATGCCCAGCACACAGTAAATGCTTAGCTAACTTTTGCTAATGGGGTAACAGCAGCAGATCAGTGCAGGGAGCAGCTTATCATCTGACTATGCTGCAAGGCCCCTCAGTCTGGAAGGCTGGGTTGAAATAAATTCACTGGAAAAACCTAAAGCCTTCCAATGAATACTCAGTCACTTCCATGCTTAAAACCAGAGAAGAGTGCAAATCACCTAAACCTATAGATGAGTTTATCAGCTTAGGTAGCTGTCACCTAGCATTGGCTTCAAAGGAATGACATTACGTAAGACAGTAGAAATAGGGGATGGGGGGTGTGGGCCTAAGGGCAAAGGTAGAGGAAGGAGGTACCTTGAAGGAAAAAGAAATTAGAGTGCCTTGAAGGACAACACAAAAGATAGTTCTGTATCAGTGGATGTTCAGACTTCTGGGCCTGTTGGACTAAGAGCATTTCCTTTACATCTGTCGCATATGGCACTCCAGAAGCAGTAAGTAAAAGACCTTTGTTGTTGTTTTTTGATACACTTTACTTTTAGAGCAGTTTTAGATTCACAGCAATACTGAGCAGAAGGTACAGAGATTTCCCATGTACCCACTGCTCCCATGCAAGTATAACCTCCCCCACTGTTCATGTCCTGCTCTAGAGCGGTACTATGTGACAGTTTGTGGACCTCCATTGACACATCATTATCACACAAAGTTCATAGTTTATATTAGGGCCGCCCTTGCTGTTGTGCATTCTGTGGGGCAAATGCATGCTGTCAGGTCTCCATCATTATAGCATCATCCAGAATAGTTTCACTGCTCTAATAATCCTCTGTATTCTGCCTGTTCATGCCCCCTGTCCTTCAACCCCCAGAAATCATCATCCTTTTGCTGTCTCCATGGTTTTGCACTTTCCACAATGTCATATAACTGGAATCTCATACATCCAGCCTTCTCAAATTGGCTTCTTTCACTTAGTAATATTCAGGTTGTGGTGGATTCATATTTCCTTACCTTGTCGTTCTGCTGCCTTTGGCTTATCTGCCCTGAATCTCTTCCTATAAACTGTCACCTTTATAAACTTTTTTTCTGCAGAGAAAATCTTTCACCTCTGGAAGCACAATGTGTTGCTACTTGGAAATCAAATCTTGTTCCACAGAAGAGAAGTATGTAAATATAGCTGTTTATTCTTTTTTTCTCTCTGTCTTCCTCCCCTCCTCCCTCCCTCTCTCTGTCTCTGTCTCCCTCTATACCTCTGTGTTTCTCTCTGTCTCTGTCAGTTCCGTAAGGATTCTGTAAGGATCAATTCAACGCTCTTAAAAATCCCTCTGCTGCCCTCATGTGGACTTCTGCTGAGAAGCAGGATGATCCTCGAAACTGATGGCCAAGTAGTTAAAAAGGAATTGGTGGAATTTTCACCTGTCTCCCACCAATGGGCTCCTTGCGAGTTGCCTCCATCTCTGGCTGCAGCTAGGCCTTTGATCCACAGTCACGAATTTAGCAGGTCTTCGGTTTGGTTTGATAGACTTAGCTAGTTTCCTGGTGCTGGTAGCACATGAGTAGTTGTTCCTTATTTTCTTGCCTCAGCACCAGGGTCTGCAGTCAAAGGAGAAAGCAAAAGCAATTTCTTTCATGAGACTGCAGCATTTCAGTCACTTCTCCAGTTGCCCACTACTCATTAATTCACCTTTTTGGCCTTGTGTGTGTCTTACTCTCCCTTTCCCTGGCTTCCTGTCACCATTTCCCGTATAAGCTATACAGAGCCAAGTCTTTTCTTCTTGGACAGAGAAACCAAACAAAAACACATTATCGCCATGGGAACTTAGGACCTTACCATTTCTTTCATCATTTCAATTAACCTTAAAAAAACCTCCATCATAGCCAAGGTTAACATTAGAAAATGCATAGAGACAGTGTTCTCAATGTATGAATTTGATTTATTTATATAGCTGGATTTCTACTTTATTATAACTGAAGTTTAATGAATTTTAAAAATTATATTTCAAATATGTTTATTAATATGTATTTTATAATTAATATATAACCACATTCATTTTATAATAAATATTTATATAAGTATTATTTATAACACATTTATTTATTTATTTATTTATTTATTTTTTAATATATATACTTTTTATTGCATTTTCAGTTTGGGGGTACATGTGAAGAACATGCAAGATTGTTACATAGGTACACACATGGCAGTGTGATTTGCTGCCTTCCCCCCCATCACCTATATCTGGTATTTCTCCCCATGCTATCTCTCCCCAGCTCCCCACACCCCCCGCTGTCCCTCCCCTTTTTCACCCCAAATGACCCCCGTGTGAGAAGCTCCCCTCCCTGTGTCCATGTGTTCTCATTGTTCAACACCCGTCTATGAGTGAGAATATGCGGTGTTTGATTTTCTGTTCTTGTGTCAGTTTGCTGAGAATGATGGTTTCCAGGTTCATCCATGTCCCTACAAAGGATGCGAACTCATCGTTTTTGAC
>CAUYUD010035230.1:0-19946 GCA_963575295.1 Alouatta caraya
GAGACCATCCTGGTCAACACAGTGAAACCCCATCTCTACTAAAATATAATAAAAATTAGCTGGGCGTGGTGGTGCGCACCTGTAGTCCCAGCTCCTCGGGAGGCTGAGGCAAGAGAATCTCTTGAACCCGGGAGGCGGAGGTTGCAGTGAGCCGAGATCGCGCCACTGCACTCAAGCCTGGCTAAAAACCAACACTCTGTAAAAAAAAAAAAAAAAAAAAAAAAAGAATGATAGTAAGCTTTGAGATTGATCTCTCTTCCTTTAAATGTTTTTGGAAATTGATTTTGTTTTCTGTACCTAAGTATCTCTGATTCAAAGGACTCCCTTTTGACAGTTGGAAAGTATGTTGAGAAGATGCTAAGTATTGCTTAGACCTGTATTACCTCTGCTTATCACTTCTTGAAATGTATGTATGTCTGAATACAGGGTATGTCTATACGCTATCTCCCTTCCACCAGAACATAAGCTGTGGGAGGGCAGGAAGCTTATTTTGGTCCCCGCTGTTTTGTTACTCCAGTGCTACCAAAACAAAAACAATGCCAGACTTGTAGTAGATGCTCAGTGAATATTTCTTAACTGAATAACTAACACACAACAGGCAGTATGGCAGCGAGTAACATACCTGACAATGATATCACAGCACCTGGCAAATTATTTGTTGCCTTAGGGATAAAATAAAAATGGGGATAGTGACCTCCTGCCACTACTGCATGGACTTTGATGGTTTCCAATCATTACTCTCTCCTCTGTGTCAATCTGCCTCTTCGAGAAACTCATCCTCCTGGTGAGTGTCCGACCTGGCCTTTTGTCCTCTCTCTGCCACTGCCTAGCTGTGACCTTAGACACGGTTGTGAATCTATTATGGGCCTATTCCAGCTCTTAATGCTTTGATTTTGTAACCTGGCAAAGCAGCACCTGTTGATTATTTTTGTGAAGCAACAACACTTTTCTAGAAGGAAGTGAAGCAAACATCTGCTTCTGGCAGTTGCGTTTTATGAGGAAGTTGGTTTTTGCTCAATGCACTTAGGTCAGTCTGTGTATGGGAGGCCAGCAAATAAGGTCATTCTCTTTGAAGTGTTGACTTTAATCTGTTTATAAAAAACACTGGGATGGGGCAGGCATGGTGGCTCGCGCCTGTAATCTCAGCACTTTGGGAGGCTGAGTCGGGTGGATCACTTGATGTCAGGAGTTCGAGACCAGCCTGGTCAACATGGTAAAACCCCATCTCTACTAAAAATCCAAAATTAGCTGGGTGTGGTGGCTCCCACCTGTAATCCCAGCTTCTAGGGAGACTGAGGCTTGAGAATCCCTTGAATCCAGGAAGCGGAGGTTGCAGTGAGCTGAGATCATGCCATTGCGCTCCAGCCTGCGTGACAGAGCGAGACTCCTCAAAAAAACAAAACCACTGGCATCACTGCTACTTTACCATTTGAGATTGCATATTGCATATTTTTCCTGTGGTTTCACATCTATAATCATGTCCCCCCACCAAACACACAAAGGATATGTGTAGAAAATTGAGAGTAAACCATAACTTATATAGTTTTATTTTCTTGGAAATAATGAGGTTGTCATGAACTATAGACTCAGATTGAGTGGAACTAGTAAGAGGCAGGACCTAAAAAAAAAAGTCAACCAAAAAATGACATGAACGAGGATGTTCATTGTATATTTTATACTTGCAGAAAGCTAAAGATAAGTTTCTATCAGGAGGGTCTGGCTAAGTAAAATATGATGTATTTATACTAAGACCGTTTAGGAGAATCAGATACACCTTCAAGACATACTGTTGAGTGGAAAAGAAGGTAAGTTATAGAATATCTTCAGTATGATCCCATGGATGTGTATAAAAAAGAAAACATATGTTTTTGTCTGCAATCTGTACGCTAATTCATAGATAAAGGTCTAGAAAGAATAGAATGGTTAACATGTTATTTCTGAGAGTGAAGTAGGATTGTGGGGCTTAGGGTGATGAGAGGTGTTTACTTTTTACTCTAGGCTTCTGTGTTTGGGCATTTTATTAAAACATAGTCATGGTTTCCTTTTGTAATTATAAAATCCAGAATTAGTGGAGAGGAAAGAGAAATTGGTGTACAAGGTGGGATTTGAGGTCAGGAGAAGAAAGATAGGCATTTTGGGCTAGTGAGTTCTGGCAGTTAACATAGCCAGCTGTACTCTGTGCGATATATATATTATTATTTTTGGCGATGGAGCTTCACTCTTGTTATCCAGGCTGGAGTGCAATGGCGTGATCTCGGCTCACTGCAACCTCCGCCTCCCAGGTTTAAGCAGTTCTCCTGCCTCAGCCTCTCAAGTACCTGGGATTACAGGGATGCACCACCCCATCTAGTTAATTTTGTATTTTTGGTAGAGACAGGGTTTCACCATGTTGGTCAGGGTAGTCTTGAACTCCTGACCTCAGGTGATCCACCCATCTCGGCCTCCCAAAGTGCTGGGATTACAGACATGAACCTCTGGGCTTGGCCTTCTGTGATATTTTGTGAATGGTGATTTGGGGCTTTTTGTGTGTTTTCAAGATGCATGTCTATGTGTATATATGTATGTTACATACAAAAGGTGCATTTATATATTAATATATGTTGGATACAAAAGAAATATATATATATATATTTGCATCCAGAAACAATGTATGTTACATACAAAAGATATATACACACATACAGTTGACCCTTCAGCAATGCAGGGGTTAGGGACGCTAACACCCTGTGCAGTTGAAAATCTGCACATAACTTTTGACTGCCCAAAACTGAACATGACTTGTAACCTACTGTTAACCACAGCCTTACTGATAAACAGTTGATTAACACATATGTAGTATATTAGTGTAGAATACTATATACTGCATTTTTACAATAAAGTAGAGAAAAGAAAATGTATTAAGAAAGCCATAAGGAAGAGAGAATATATTTGCTGTTCATTAGGTGGAAATAGATCATCATAAAGGTCTTCATCCTCATCCTCTCATGTTGAGTAGACTGAAGAGGAGGAGGAAAAAGAGGCGTTAGTCTTGCTGCCTCAGGGTGACAGATATGGAAGAAAATCCACGTATTAGAGGACCCACGAACTTCAAATCCATGTTGTTCAAGGGTCAACTATGTGTGTGTGTATTTGTGTGTGTGTGTGCATATAAATTATACATGTAATGTTTATTACTCCAAAAGGTATGAACTAGAATAAAGGGCCCACAAATCAAGAAATCTCAAAAACTCTTGAGTCTCAAAGTCTCAAGAACAGTTTTCGTATGTACCTTAGTTTGGTCTACTGAACTTATATCTTATTATTGGGTGAGAACAATTTCATAGTTTTAGGAAACATGGATTCACTTCTATTATTGTATGAGTAATGAGTAATTCTGAACTCATACAAGAATAGAAGTGAATTCTTTTAATAGAATAGTTGTATCTGCCACAGGAGTCTTTTCTCTAGCTCTTCCTTTCTTTCTTTTCTTTTTTTTTTTTTTTGAGACTGAGTCTTGCTGTGACCCCAGCTAGAGTGTAATGCCATGATCTCGGCTCACTGCAACCTCCACCTCCCAGGTTCAGGCAATTCTCCTGCCTCAGCCTCCTGAGTAGCTGGGATTACAGGCGCCTGTCACCACACCCAGCTAATTTTTGTATTTTCAGTAGAGAGGAGGTTTTTCCATGTTGGTCCTGAACTCCTGACCTCAGGTTACCCACCTGCCTCAGCCTCCCAAAGTGCTGGGATTACAGGAGTAAGCCACCACACCCAGCCTTTTCTCTAGCTTTCAGTTTTGTCTCCATTTTGTTGGATTTGTCCTTTCAGTCTATAAACATGTATTGAACCCTTGTATGCAACTCTAGGTATGGGGCATGCTACCCAGTGGGGAACAGACAAGGCCCCTCCTCTCATGGAGCTTATAGTCCGCTGGGGGTGAGGGGAAGAATGGCAGTGATGAACTAAAAAATAGCAGGAAGTGCGCACCTCTGTGACGAAAACTATTTAGGGCAATATGAGGGGTAATAATGGGGGAACTACCTTAAGAAAAGTGGTTAGGAAAGATGTCTTTGAGGAAGTAATTTATAAATCAAGGCATTCACAACAGGAAAGAGCCAGATGTGTGATCATCCAGGGGAGGAGCATTTTAGAAAGAGGAAACATAGAACGGCACTCCTAGGGTTAGAAGGAGCCTATAGGGCTCAAGAGCTTGCAGTGTGGTTGGGGCTTATGGAGGCTGGATGAAGATAAGTGAGAGAGGTTCACAGGGAAAGCTTCATGTCAGGCCTTGAGGACAAGGTAAGGAGTCTGGATTCTATTCCAGATTTGAATTTCGATTAGGGCAACAACATGATCTGATTTAGGTTTATAAAAGATATCTCTGAATACCTGTTGATTATAAATGGGCCAGAGTAATGGCTTCTAGGCCTTTTGGCTAAGATGGAGTGTAGTATCCATTCTTATCAGTTTAATATCTGATACGTCCTCTGTCTGAGGACAATATATTAAATGGATTTTTGGAGCAGGGACATGGAATAGGAGCTTGCTCCGTCCACTCCACACATTCACCTGGTATTGCAGTACCTCCAGGAACGGTGCACCCCTCTGGGGGTTTAAACAGGGTGTTACAGGCCTGGTGTGGTGGCTCATGCCTGTAATCCCAGGACTTTGGGAGGCTAAGGCAGGCAGATCATGAGGTCAGGAGTTCAAGACCATTCTGGCTAAGATGGTGGAACCCCATCTCTACTAAAAATACAAAAATTTGCCAGATGTGTGGCCACCACCTATAATCCCAGCTACTCTGGAGGCTGAGACAGATAATTGCTTGAACCCAGGAGGCGAAGGTTGCAGTGAGCCGAGATTGCGCCACTGCACTCTAGCCTGGGCGACAGAGCAAGACTCCATCTCAAAAAAAGTAGAATAAAATAAAATAAATGGGCAAGAGTAACAGCAGGGAAACCCATTGGGGAGCTCTGGCTGCACGTCCCGGTGTGAGAAGATGTTGACTCAGACTGAGATGGCAGTTATCGCCATAAACTTGCTGATTGAATGCAGGTGGAGAGCTAAGGAAAGATAGGATCAGAAATGACTCCTAAGTTTCAGGCTTGGGCAACTGGGTGGGGTGGGGGGGAGCGGGAAAGGAGCAGGTTTGGGGAGAAATGAATGACTGTTTTGGATGTATCAGGTTGCAGTGCCCACTGGACAAATGTCAAATAGGCAGTAAGACGTGCTAGCTGGAAGATCAGAAATAGAGAGATACATGTGGGAATTGTCTACATACACAATGATGGTATTTACAGCCCTGTAATTGACTCCAAAGTCTCATGTTCACTACTGTGCAGGGTGAATGTGGCATAGGCCACCCTTCTATCTCTAGGCCTTCCCCTGGCTCTTCTTGCTTTTGCTGTTGAAAGTTGCTTTTAGCTTCACAATGCAAAGGGCAGTGGGAGAACAGAAAAAACAAAACATTTCTCTAGCCTGTAATTACAGTGACGCGAGTGCTTCTTATTGGGGTATCTCTCAACATTTTAATCATTACCTCTTCAGTAAAGCTAAAATCTGAGCTTAGAAGTGAGTGGGTTATATGGATTCTAGGTTCATACTGTGTTATTTAAATATTATAAACTGAGAATACATTGATATTGATATTGTAAATATGAAAGGTGAAAGTTACATGAGCCAAGTCTTCAGTGCTATGGATCATTCCTCTGTTTTAGGTACCACTTTGCCTACTTCACTGAAACACAAGGACGAACTAAATGAAAATAAGAACATGTGGAGATGCCTGGGCATGGTGGCTCACAGCTGTAATGCCAGCACTTTGGGAGGCTGAGGTGGGTGGATCACCTGAGGTCAGGAGTTCGAGACCAGCCTGACCAACAAGTGAAACCCTGTTCCTACTAAAAATATAGAAATCAGGTGTGGTGGTGGGTGCCTGTAATCCCAGCTACTCGGGAGGTTGAGGCACGAGAATAGCTTGAACCCAGGAGGCAGAGGTTGCAGTGAGCAAAGATTGTGCCACTGCACTCCAGCCTGGGTGATAGCGTAAAAATATGCAAATGTATCCTTACTTTCATCTTGGATTTGACATTTAATTGTATTAACATAATTTCGATGCATGGATGTTTTACATTTTTATGTACTTTATCAGTAAGAAATCTACTTTGTGATTTCTTAATTTTATGCTTTGAAAAATGTGTCCTCTCCCAATCAATGTCAAGCCTCTCTAGATGTGCTGCAGTTTTATGGCTGATTTATTTATTTTTTGACTTGTAAATCCATGTGGACTTTACTATGTTGGATAGAGCCAAGTACAGACTTCTAAATGTTTTGGGTTTTGCCATCTCAAAATAATTTGTAGCCAGGATACAGTCGAATTCTTACTTATTTTGAGTGATTCTTTGCTCATTGCAGAATAGCTCTCCAGACCCCTAGCTGGCCATGTGGTGAGTTCAGGGCCCAAATCAAGTAGTACAACAGCAATTGGAGAACTCCCTGTATCTATTTTGAATGGATTCACACCAGCCTCACACCTGGAAAGATGGTGTCACAGTCTACAGTCGGGCAGGATTCTCCTGTGGACCCCTGGGAAGGGATCAGCGATCACTCTGGCATTACTGATGGTTTGCCTAGACTCCTGAATACTGACCATTCTCCTTGCCAACTAGATATCAAGCTCATGAGGCACAAAGCTTCCTGGATCAGCCCCCAGGATGTGCAGAAACAGCTGCAGGACTTGCGGCTTCAGGTGCCAGCAGCGGGGAACAGTGGGACCCACTTTGTGATGGACGCTGCCTCTCCCTCAGGCCCTTCAGCTTTGTGCCTTGGGGACTCCCTGGCAGAGACAACGTTATCAGAGGACACTACGGACCCCACTGGCAGCACCTCTCCCCATGGCCCGAGTGAAAAGAAGAGCAGCTTCTCTCTGTCCTCAACAGAAGGACAAGTGGTCCCCCCAGGATGCTCTCATCAGGTGTCTCTGCTCACAAGCCCTAGGACTTTGGACACCTCCCCATATCCTGAGATTGACAGTGATCTTTTTGAGCCTTCCCCCTTGACATCTTCTGCTGATGAAGGTAATTTTAGTAGGTGACCTCCCTCAGTCCTCTCTTTTCACATACTTGCTCTGCCTTGCTCTAAAGCTTGCCTTATTGTCTTCCCCATGGGAGAAAAGTTCATGGTTACCACTTTGACCAGACACCAGTGCATTACCTCGTTTAAGATTGTCATCATCCCAGCCACCTGGGTGATCATAACAGGTGAAATCAAGTATTGGCTTTCTCCTTAGACTGCAGGGAATTTTCATCTTTTTAGCTTAACATAGTTGATAATCAATGCCACGTGCCATCTTTAAGCTGGTGTCTGCCTTCAGGAACTTAGAGCTCATTAAGTTGTCTGCAAAGGAGGGCATCGGAAGCACTCTCAAGTCAGCATGGGGGTGGGAGGTGTTTCTAGACAGTCACGGGGGCTCCATTTCTCACCAGTACCTAGTAAGTGATGAACTCGCTTTGCTTGTTACATTTACCTTTGCAGAATCTGGTGGGAAAATAGTAAGATTTTAAAACAATAACTACACTTCCCCCCCGAAGACTATACAAAATCTCTTCTTATTAAAACAAGGGCTTTCACTGCTATGAAGTAATGTACGTATTCCTAAGACCCTAAAATTCCTAAAAATTGGATAATCCATGCAAAGTGCTAGTCATGAGTCAATAAGTTAGCTATTATTGTTATAATCTGTGGCACGTTTATTTCATTTTTAAATATTTATGTTATAGTCACACTTGTCATTATTAATTTACATTTCTATTAGAACCCTAGTACAAATAGTCAATGAAGCTTTTTCTTTCAAATCAATTTAAAAAGCCCCCAGTCTGCCTGCTGCCTGCCTATTTATTTCTCACTAGCAGGAGCTCATCTTTCCCCTTACCTAAAATATGGGGTTTATTTGTTCTTTTGGAAATGTGTGAGCAAAGATGATGACAGTCTTTAACACATTTATACATAGCTTAAGAAGAACAAATTTTGGACAATCTTTCAATGACCAAGTTTGAGCAAAATTAAAAGACTGATTACAGGCTTTTTTTTTTTTTTTTAAATGATGGAGTCTTTGTCACCCAGACTGGAGTGTAGTGCTTTGATCTCGGTTCACTGCAAGCTCTGCCTACTGGGTTCAAGCAATTCTCCTGCCTCAGCCTCCTGAGTAGCTGGGACTACAAGTGCCCGCCACCATGCCAGGCTGATTTTTGTATTTTTAGTAGACAGGGTTTCACCGTGTTGGCTAGGCTAGTCTTGAACTCCTGACCTTGTGATCCACCTGCCTCAGCCTCCCAAAATGCTGGGATTACAGGTGTGAGCCACTGCGCCTGGCCATCCTTTTTTTTTTTTTTTCCCCTAGTTTTTTGCTCACTTGCTTGGATAGTTCTAAGGATTAAGAGTGACTTGCAAATTTAGTAGTGGCTAAGTGAGAGATTAGTCTTAATAGATTGTCTCACAGAGGAAAGTCCTCTCCCCAACAGAGCACCATCATAGTGACAAGTTATAATAAACTGAAGATGATTTTTGGGGCCCAGCATACACCTGCCTGAAGCCCTTGATTCTATCACAGTATAGGAAGTAGTTCTACAATTTAAAATTATCCTTTAGCTTCGTCATGTTCTCAGAAAGAAAACAGGTACCCCTACCCCTTTCGTTCAAAGACAAGGACTCCCAGGAGCTCCTGTCAGTGCCTTTAGAAACCACTCAAAATGTTTTGAGAATATCTCTTAAACTTGGTAAGAGGATTCATTCTCTAAGATTAAGACAAAGAAGCCCTGAGTGATCTGGTTCTCTCTCTCTAGTGTGGGGACAGCGATAGGGAAAACAGGCATCAGCCACTAAGACATGGATATTCCTATGCATGCTGCATCTCAGATGGTAGCAAAAGGGTTTTCTTTTTTCAGAAAATACTTTAGGAAACATTATCTGTGTCTGTAAGCATTTCTTGAGGCTGTAGGAAGGGATTCCACAGTTTCTTTTGTGGGAACTACATGCTTACAAGCACTTTCACCTTCCTTTATCTTCTTAATGTCCTGCTACATAATTATCCCAATTTAAGGCCTGAGAAACTTTTGATGCAGAAGCATAGCTGGAGAATGGACAGCTGGAACTGGAATCCACTCTGTTCTAGTCTTCTCTGTGCTCTTTTTCTTTCTCTTTTCTTTTCTTTCTTTTTTTGAGATGGAGTTTCACTCTAAATCACCCAGGCTGGAGTGCAGTGGCGTGATCTCAGCTCACTGCAACCTCTGCCACCCTGGTTGAAGCAGTTCTCCTGTCTCAGCCTCCTGAGTACTTGGGATTACAGGCACCTGCCACCGTGCCCGGCTAACTGTGCTCTTTCCTCTATACTCAGGGTCTGCAAACTATGGCCTGTGTACTAAATCCTGCCAGCTTCCTATTTTTATAAATGAATTTCTCTTTTGTTTGTAGCTGCTTTCTCAATACAGTAGCAGAACAGAGTGGTTGGCATAGATATTGCATGGCCCTCAGATCCTCCAATACATACTACCTAGCCCTTTACAGAAAAAGTTTGCCAACCCCTAGCTTTTGAAGCTAAGAAGTCCAAGTTTTTCCATGCAACAGCTACTTTCTCGAACATGAAGCAAGGGATTTGAATGACCCTGCTTGCAACTCCGTCACGCTGAAAGCTGTGCCACCACCATGTGTATGTAGCATTTTGTTTTAATTTAGCAGGTTGAGACAACTCAGCTCTTTACCCAGAAATTTTTGCTTTAACTGCTGTAGAAAGAAATCACATGACAGAAAAAATGCTTGTTTTGATGGTGGTCACTGCCAGTAATGGAGTGGCTAAGGGTGCAAGAATGGATGTGTCAGCAGAATGTACCTTCTGCAGTTTGTTGGTTTTGACTGGACGAATACTATCTTGGAGAAGCAATGCTGACCTTTTTTTGATGGATTTTCTTTCTCTAGACAGGAGGTTTAGGGCTGAGTGCAGTGGTTCATGCCTGTAATCGCAGCACTTTGGGAGGCTGAGGCGGAAGGATTGCTTTAACCCAGTAATTTGAGACCAGCCTAATAAGACCCCCATCTTTGCAAAAAAAATTTTAGAAAATTAGCTCAGCATGGTGGCACAGGTATCTCAGCTGCTAGAGAGGCTGAGGTGGAAGAATTGCATAAGCCCCGGAGATTGAAGCCACAGTGAACTGTGATCATACCACTACACTCTAGCCTGGGTGACAGAGCAAGAAAAAAGAAGGAAAAAAAAAAAGGAAGTTTAAGGTCAATCACAATGAGTTAGAGAAGCGATCTTATAATCCTTAGGGCCCTGCCTCTGGACTGTGGCTTCTCACCCTTCCCCAGCCTCTCTTGGGATTTCCCAGGACCCTATTCTCTTTCTACCCTCTTTTCCTCATTGGTCCCCACTCTGGTTGTTCTCCCATGCCTTCTCTGAGGATACCTCCCAGTTACTCCAACAGCCTCTCCTAGAAATGACCATCAGTAAAGCAATATCTGCAAGACCTGCCATCAGAAAGATCTTTCTTTTCTTGTCATCTTAATTTATTCTAGAATTTTGCTTATTTTTTTACATTATTTAAAAGCCACTAGAATTGTTTTATTTTCTTAGATAATCTTTAAATTCCCTTTTCTCCAGTTTCAATAACTTGCTTTATTGGCAGGTGCTGTTCAAGTCAGTAGAAGAACCATTTCTTTGAATTCCCTCTCACCAGAGGTATTTGTGCTGCCTGTCGATGTAGAAAAGGTGAATGCTGTCTTCTTTCTTTTTAATCATAGAGTCTTAATTCTTTAGATAGTGTTGTTCTGATTTAAATCTGGAAACTTCAATTTGATGAAACATCACAAATATGTTTCCTTTTAGCATTTGATTGGTAGAGACTGCCAGAAACACTAAGCTAAGAAGGGTTCCAAGGCAGTGCCTGTGTTCAGCTGGAAAGTTTTCTGTGATTGATGAATGATGTCTGCCACTGGGCTTCCCCCAACCTAGGGTTTTGTACAACAAGAAATCCAATTTGAGGGCCAGGTGTGGTGGCTCATGCCTGTAATCCCAGCACTTTGGGAGGCCGAGGTGGGCAGATCACGAGGTCAGGAGATCGAGACCATCCTGGCCAATATGGTGAAACCCCATCTCTACAAAAAAAAAAAAAAAACAAACAAAAAAAAACGAAATCCAGCTTGAGTTGTCTGTTGATTATAGTAAGCCAAATCTATGTTTCTGGTTAACGTATGCTGTAAGTCATAAAGTGACCTATGACAACTCAGTTTAATGAAGTTAACTCCACTTAAATAGAGCTACTTGATTTTTCAAATCTAATATACCCTCCATGAAAAAAGTTGATTATGCTTGTATGTTAATTGATTTCTTTTTCTGCAGGAAAATGCCCACTTTTATGTTGCAGATATGATTATATCAGCAATGGAGAAAATGAAGTGTAACATTCTGAGTCAACAGCAGACAGAGAGCTGGAGTAACGAAGAAGCACTTGGGTTACTTGGGAGTGATCAGCCTGACTCTGAAGTGACTTTTGATACCAACATAAAGCAAAGATCTGGGTCTTCCATTTCTTCATACAGTGGCTATGAAGGCAAGTTGGGCAAATATGAGAAAGCTGTATGTTATGTATTTCACATATATTTCCTCATAATATCCCCTTTATCCAAGACTCCCAGTAGAAGCCTAAAACTTCAAATAGTACCAAACTCTAAATACACTACACATTTTTTGTTGTTCCTGTAACCAAACCAAAAGGGTTACTAAATGACTAGTGGGTATACATACAGTGTGGTATGCTGGACAAAGATGATTCATGTCCCCACAGGGGACATGGCAAGATAGTGTGGGATTTCATCATCCTACTCAGGATGGTGCATAATTTAAAACTTAAGAATTATTCATTTCTGGAACTTTTCATTGAATATTTTTGGACCATTAACTGCAAGTAACTAAAACCACAGAAAGTGAAACTGCAGATAAAGGAGGACTAATTTATGTCTTTAAATCCTTTGTCTAAAAACTTCTTGAGTAACCTATGTAATCCTCACCATTTCTGCCATCTGAGTCGAAATTGGTTATGCTCCATTCAGTTGTCCAATCCTAATTTTTTAAAAATCTTGGACTTCATCCTACTTTTCTTTCTTTCTTTCTTTCTTTTTTTTTTTTTTTTTTTAATTATTGTTGTTGAGATGGAGTTTAACTCTTGTTGCCCAGATTGGAGTGCAATGGACTTCTCCCAGGTTCAAGCGATTCTCCTGCCTCAGCCTCCCATATAGCTGGGATTACAGGCATGCGCCATCACGCCTGGCTAATTTTTGTAGTTTTAGTCGAGATGGGATTTCTCCATGTTGGTCAGGCTGGTCTTGAACTCCCAACCTCAGGCGATCCACTTGCCACGGCCTCCCAAAGTGCTGGGATTAACAGGTGCGAGCCACCACACCCAGACCTTCATGAGATTTTGAACTCTTAGATGGATGAGAGATTATCTTGTTTGTATTTGTGTTTAGTATAATACCTTGTCTGAAATAGGTATTTTAATAAACATTTATTTAGTGATTGGGTGGAAATTGATGGTAGCTGAAACTTTAAGAAAACATGAATAAATGTGAATATGTTAAATTAAAATTTATATTTCTATCCTCCAAATATAAATATTTATCTTTTATTAAGTATTTCTCTTGTGACATTTGTGGCAATAGATGTTCTTCCATGGCATAGGTTGGTATTATTCAAACTGCAGGTTGGTCCTGAGAATATTAAAAAAAAACAAGGTTAGAAAGTAGCAGAGTGCATCTCACTGAGGGTGAGCAATGTTTTCTGAAATTTTTTTTTATCAGTTAAACATATTATTGTGTCTATACTTAGTCACAATGTAGATTGTATGTTACTGTGGATCATGAGCAAAAGACAGAAACACAGAGATGGGAGCTATTACCCCCATTCTACCCATGAGGAAACTGAAGCCGGAAGTTGTGATTGTCCATGGTCACCCAGCTAGAATGGATTCTATCTTAAAGTCAGGCCAGTCTACTGCAAAGACCTTCGCATAACTTTTTTTTTTTTTTTTTTTTTTTGAGACAGAATCTTGCTCTGTCGCCCAGGCTGGAGTGCAATGGTGTGGTCTCAGCTCACTGCAACCTCCGCCTCCCAGGCTCAAGTGATTGTCCTGCTTCAGCCTCCCAAGTAGCTGGGATTACAGGCACCTGCCAATATGCCCGGCTAATTTCTTTTTGTATTTTTAGTAGAGACAGGGTTTCACCATGTTGACAAGGCTGATCTTGAACTCCTGACCTCGTGATTCATCCGCCTCAGCCTCCCAAAATGCTGGGATTACAGGCATGAGCCACTGTGCCCAACCTACATAACTTCTATGTAAACTATGGACTAGACTATTTCCCTAGACAACTGTATTCATTTTTCTGTGTTTCTCTCCTATGTTTATTCAAATGAAGACAGTTTTACAAATTTATATTTATAATAATTATATAAATAATATAATTAATCATATGATTATTAATACTATTATCACTATTATTAATAATAGTATTGTTAATACTAGTCATACTAATGATATTAATAATCATGTTGCTACAGTTTTCACTTTTTTTTTTTTTTGAGACAGAGTCTCACTCTTACCCAGGCTGGAGTGCAGTGGTGTGATCTCAGCTCACTTCAACCTCCACCTCACAGGCTCAAGTGAACCTCCCATCTCAGCTTTTCAAGCAGCTAAGACTACAGTCAGGGGACACCACTCTGGGCTAATGTTTTTGTATTTTTTGTAGAGATGAGGTTTTGCCATGTTGCCCAGGCTGGCCTTGAACTCCTGGGCTCAAGTGATTCTCGTACCTCAGCTTCCTGAGTAGCTGGGACTACAGGTGCATGCCACTTCCCCCAGCAGATTTACATTTTTAAATGATAGTATTTAATCATGTGATTTGCAAGATCAATTTCCTATTATTAAACATTTAGATGCTTTCAGTATTTTAATATTTTAAATGGACTGCAAATAGCTCCTTTGTGATGAAAGCCTTCCGTCTTCTTTCTTCTTTCTTTCTAATGATATGCTTAGGATAACTCCCCAGAAATGGTATTAGGGATTGAACCCAAGCACATGTTAGTATTAGTTTCCTAGGGCTGCTGTCATGAAATCCTACTAACTGGTGGCTTAAAACAACAGAAATTTATCTTTTCACAGTTGTAGAGTCCAAAAGTTAGAAACAAAGTCGTTGGAAGGGTTGGTTTCTTCTGGAGGCTGACGGGGAGAATCTGCTGTATTCCTCTTTCCCAACTTCTGGTGGTTGCTGGTGATTATTAGTGTTCCTTGGCTGGTAGACACATCACTCCAGTCTCTGCCTTCCCATGGCATTCTCTTTGTGTACCTGTGTCTCTGTAGCCACATTTCCCTATTTATGACACTGTTCTTATTGGGTTTATGGCCCACAGCAATCCAGTATTGCTTCATCTCACCTTGACCCAACTGTCAAAACTCTATTTCTAAACAAGATCACATCCACAGGTTCCGGGTGGACATGACTTTTGGGAGGACGTAGTTTAATCCAGGACAGTGTTTATGTCTCTTATACTCTTCGCCACCCTGTAAAGCTGAGATGGTTTCCCTTCCTTTCATCTTTTTAAATTTTGTATCATGGAAATTTTCAAACATACCTAAAGGTAGGCTGATACCATGATAAGCCCCCCATATACTATCAGTCTGTTTCAGTTAATCATAGGGAATGCAAAAAGAACACAAAAATAGTTCCCTAAGTTTTTAATTGTTTAGGTTGAAATGTTTAATTAACTTAAACTTTTAGCCCTCTTCATTTCCCAGTTTCTATTTAGTTGGGTGTTGCAGGTTGTACAGTTTTTCTTTTTCTTCTTGTTGGTAAAAACCTCCTTCCCTTCTTTGTCTAGGTTGTGCTGTGTTACAGGTCAGCCCAGTGAGTGAAACACATACTTACCACGATGTGGCAAAAGAGATTTGCAAATGCGACGTTGATGAATTTGTTATTTTAGGTAAGATTTGGAAACTACTTGAATATGACTGGCTGCCTCCCTAGTCCCATCTGTATACATATACTGACATGCATCACACATAATACTACATTACAGTGACATTCAAAGAAACTTCCAAAATCAAATTATGTCCCTTATAGCTAATCTCTCATCTCACTTGTAGAGTTGAATGAAACAGCAGATATTCATTATAGTCTGATACCTCTTTGGCCTCTTGGTTATATTTTAGTGAAGTTCCAGATGAAATCCCATCTTTGATTATTACCTGTACTCTCATTATCTGTTCTGTTCATTTCTTAGAACCTGAAGCATGGAGATGGTGAATAATTTGCTCTTTCTGAGGAGTGATTTTAATGTTCTTTTTATAAAATGGACCGCGATTAAATGAAACAGACTAAAAGACCTCACCACTGTTTCTTTTATTTTCCTGCAGAGCTTGGAGAGTTTAATGATATCACAGAAACCTGTAGCTGTTCCTGCAGCTTCTCTAAGAGGTATCTGTCTTCTGTGCACGGCACACATACGCTCTTGGGCTGTCACCTCTGAGGCAGTATGAACACTAGGCCTCTGACATTCTGGGCCCACTTCAACTAGTGCCAATGATTTGTTCCCATGAGTCTAGGGGATTACCACCTAGAAATGAAACAATCGCCCCCGAAGTTTCCTTAGTGTTTTATAATATATAAAAGGCTTTCATATACATTTTCATTTAACCTTCATTTCAGTTGAATAGACTGGGCAATCATATATATGCATGTGTGTATATATCAACTTTTGTTTTTGAGACAGAGTTTTGCTCTTGTCACCCAGGTTGAAGTGCAATGCCTCGATTTCGGCTCACTGCAACCTCTGCCTCCCAGGTTCAAGCAGTTCTCCTGCCTCAGCCGAATAGCTGGGATTATAGGTGCCTGCCACCACACCTGGCTAATTTTTGTATTTTTAGTCACTGTGTTGGCCAGGCTGGTCTCAAAACTCCTGACCTCAGGTAATCCACCTGCCTTGGCCTCTCAAAATGCTGGGATTACAGGTGTGAGCCACCATGTTTGACCATATATTTATGTATTTTTAAACCTCATTTTGTAGACATAAAAATTGACAGACACTCATACAGGATGTGCTTCAGGACACGAAGGCCGTGGGTGTAAGCAGGGTGTGAACGCAGGTCTTCTGACCCTAAAGCCACTGCTCTGTCACCACGCCTCCAAGTCTTAGTGCCCTCAATAAATAAAAGATGCTTTGTTTATTGAATGTTGAGTAACATACCTGGTGAGTAATTGATGCATTATCTCATATCATGGCCTCTTCTGCATTTGGAGGGCTGAGAAGAATAGTTGAAAACCTCAGGAAGACCCTGAATATACTCCTCATGAATATAGTTTTCCAGTTTTTGCTTCTCTTACGTTTTCAGTGTCACTTATGAGCCAGACTTCAATTCTGCTGAACTATTAGCCAAAGAGCTGTACCGCGTATTCCGGAAGTGCTGGATACTGTCAGTAGTTAATTCTCAGCTGGCAGGTTCCCTGACTGCAACTGGCTCGATAGTAAGTATCAAAAGAAATTGACTTTAAATCGAAAGTTCCTATATCCTCATTTTACCTGCCCTGTTCACTTTAAACAATTGTGTTTCCTTGTATGGTAACTGGCTATTAGGGGAGACTCAGAATGAATGAGGAAACTGGCATGTGTTGAATGCTTATTGTGTACCAGAGACTGTGCTCAGCAGTCCAGATTATCTTTTTTTCTTTTCTTTTTTTTTTTTGAGACGGAGTCTCGTTCTGTCAACCAAGGCTGGAGTGCAGTGGCACAATCTCAGCTCACCACAACCTTCGATTCTCCTGCCTCAGCCTCCCAAGTAGCTGGGACTACAGGCACCCACCACCAGGCCCAGCTAACATTTTCATATTTTTAGTAGAGACAGGGTTTCACCATGCCTGCCAGGCTGGTTTCCAACTCCTGACCTCAAATGATCTGCCCACCTCGGCCTCTCAAAGTGCTAGGATTACAGGCCTGAGCCACCGCGCCCGGCCAGCAGTCCACATTTTAATCCTCATAAGTATCCTATTAGGTAGAGGCTGTCCTTATTTTTAAGTGGTGGGCTCAGCCCTTAAGCAAGGCTGGTCAGCCATGAAGCGGGAGTCATGCCCAGGCTGCCTCATTGGAAAGTACATGTTGGTTCCCTCCTGGAACACACTGCCCTCAGAGTGGCAGCCCACTGGGGGTAGAGAACATTGTGACAAAGGCTAACGTAGGGGTAGAGAAAATGCCCTCACCGTGCAGAGGAGGGAGTGTTTAATTTTATTTACAATCTGCAATCGCCATGCAGAGGAGGGGAACTTAGGAAGGCGATTGCAGATTTCAGAACTTGAGCTAAGTATTGGGCTGGCTAGCACTGTGGCAGGTAGAAAGGTTGGGGGAGGGCGTCCTTGGCAAAGGGCAGCTGCAGCAAATGTGGAGGGGCATGCTATGCTCTGGAGCAGAGTGATTCGGTGTGGTTGGGTAATACCTGTTTGTGAATATTCGTGTGTGAGAGGTTGTTCTTTATGGAAATAAGGTTTGAATGATAGTGGCCAAATTGTGGAGGATATAGAAAGCTAATTTGGGAAATTTGGATTTTATTTCATTTTATTTATTTATTGAGACAGAGTCTCACTCTGTTGCCCAGGCTGGAGTGCAGTGGCATGAGCTTGGCTCACTATAACCTCCGCCTCCTGAGTTCAAGCAATTTCTGGCTAACTTTTGTATTTTTAGTAGAGATGGGGTTTCACCATGTTAGCCAGCCTGGTCTCGAACTCTTGACTTCAAGAGATCCTCCCACCTTGGCCTCCAAAGTGCTAGGATTACAGGTATGAGCCACTGCACCCAACTGAGAAGTTTGGATCTTAAATAACAATAGGAAAGTGCAGTGGTTGAGAGAGGAGGCACTGAAAATTTATAACAAGGGGAATGGTCTTCATAGCGCTGTTTCCGGGGAAGACTGATAATGATAGCATCTGTCAGTCTGTTGACAAGAGGAATGAGCCTTCTGCTATTCATAAATGCACTCCAGGTCAAAATGACATACTTACAGTAAACTTGAAGTCTGGAAATAAATGAACTAAAAATACTAAGAAAAGTGACCTCATCTGGGTGGTGTTTAAAGCAATTCTCTTACAGATGGCTTTAGAGAGGTAGAGGGCTCTTGCTGTGTCTCTTAGTTTGGTTGAAAACACTATCAATTCTTCATGGTAAATTTTAATGTTGGAAATACATTTAGATGTTCTTTTAATTTAAATTCTTTGAAATATGCTTCTTTAAGTTGTTCCTAAATCGTTTTGTGTATCATGCAGGTTGTAAATGAAGAACGTGTCCGAAAAGACTTTGAATCCAGTATGAATATAGTACAGGAAATTAAATTTAAGTCTAGGATCAGAGGGACTGAAGACTGGGCTCCTCCTAGATTTCAAATCATATTTAATATTCATCCACCACTCAAGTAAGTATGGGCTGCTGCTTGGACCTCCAATCCATTTAAAACACATTGGGACAGGTCCCACCTGACTCTATGGTGGTAGGTGAAAATAACATATATGCTGAAGAACACAGGAAAACTGGATTTAGGAGAAGGAAAGTTGGCTGTATTTTCTGGCTTAGCTTTGTTTTGGGAGTCCTCTTGTTTACCATGAACTTTTGGGGACTCTAAATTTTGACAAGTTGAGAATTTAACTAGGCATTGCTAATTGTGAATATTACATAGCAACTCAATATTAAATAGTCTTAAAGGGGACTTTTTTAAGGTGGCTAATATCAAAACTTAAAAATTATATACAATAATTTTGTTTTGTTTTGTTTATTTATTTAGAGATGGATTCTTGCCCTGTTGCCCAGGCTGGAGTGCAACGGCACGATGTTGGCTCACGGCAACCTCTGCCTTCTGGGTTCAAGTGATTGCCCTGCCTCAGCCTCCTGAGTAGCTGGGATTACAGGCACGCACCACCATGGCCAGCTAATTTTTGTATTTTTAGTAGAGACGGGATTTCACCATGTTGGCCAGGCTGGTCTGGAACTCCTGACCTTGTGATCCGCCCGCCTTGGCCTCCCAAAGTGCTGGGATTACAGGCGTGAACCACCACACCCGGCCTTATTATTATTATTTTTTAATTTGTTTCCTTTTTAAAAATATTAGAGATGGGCTTTTGCCATATTGCCCAGGCTGGTCTCGAACTCCTGGATTCAAGTGATCCACCCACCTTGGCCTCCCAAAGTGCTGGGATTACAGGTGTAAGCCACCTTGCCCAGCCTGCAATAATTTGAAAAGACTAGACCACTTTATCTTTCAGAACAGTCAGTGTAAAATAAAAATGAATGAACAAACTTCTAAAAAAGGATAATTTAATCTTAGGGAAAGCAGTTCCAGTTAAAAAATGTAACAGAGGCCAGGTACGATGGCTCATGCCTGTAATCCCAGCTCTTTGGGAGGCCTCGGCTGGGGAGAGGGGATCACCTGAGGTCAAGAGTTTGAGGCCAGCCTGGGCAACATGGTGAAACCCCCTCTCTACTAAAAATATAAAAATTAGCCAGGTCAGACACAAGAACAGAAAATCAAACACCGCATAGGCGGGTGTTGAACAATGAGAACACATGGACACAGGGAGGGGAGCATCTCACACTGGGGTCTGTCGGGGGGAAAAAGGGGAGGGACAGTGGGGGGTGGGGAGTTGGGGAGGGATAGCATGGGGAGAAATACCAGATATAAGTGATGGGGAGGAAGGCAGCATATCACACTGCCATGTGTGTACCTATGTAACAATCCTGCATGTTCTTCACATGTACCCCAAAACCTGAAATGCAATAAAAAGTATATATATTAAAAAAAGAAAAAAGAAAACTTCAGGCCAATATCCGTGATGAACACAGATGCAAAAATCTTCAATAAAATACTGGCAAACCGATTGCAACAGCACATCAAAAA
>CAUYUD010035231.1:0-14207 GCA_963575295.1 Alouatta caraya
AGCTAATTTTTGTATTTTTAGTAGAGACGGGGTTTCACCATGTTGACCAGGATGGTCTCGATCTCTTGACCTCGTGATCCACCCGCCTCGGCCTCCCAAAGTGCTGGGATTACAGGCTTGAGCCACCGCACCCGGCCTCTCTACATTAGGTGTTTCTAATAACATTATCCCTCCCCACTCCCCCCACAGACTGCGATCCCTCCCCAAGCCCCCAGACCACCCCACCAGTCCCCCGGTGTGATGTTCCCCTCCCTGTGCCCATGTGTTTACATGCACACATATGTTTATTGCAGCAGTTTTACAATAGAAAAGACTTGGAATCAACCCAAATGCCCATCAGTGATAGACTAAATAAAGCAAATGTGGCACATATACACCAGGGAATACTATGCAGCCATAAAAACGAGTGTCTGGCTTTTGATGCAGCTCCTGGTTAGGAACCAGCCCTCTCCACAGTCATTAGCTTCCTTTATTCTGCAAAACTACCATCTAGCAGGCAGCTTCTTTGGCACTATTGTTAGTCTGAGAAGTTGCTAGTACTTAACTCCCTCTTCACAGGCCATAAAAATCTCTATTCTTTGAAGTGTCTAAGTGTGTGATGGCTGAATGTGTTGGAAGGAGCTGCATTTCAATATGTTTTTTACCTGTGTTCTCAGGCCAAAAAAAATTTCAGTTTCATGTGTTCAGTCCTTGAAAACAAAAGGCAGTGCTTCTATGTGAAGCTGTGGTTCATTTAAAGGAAGTCATCAATTCTGTTCTGTGAGTGTTCATTGAATACTTCCTAGGACTTATGAACTGATCCCTGCCAGAGGCTGCAGGGCAGTGCTTCTCAAAAAAAAATAATAATAATGTGCACCGCAATCCTCTAGAGGCTTTCCGATCAGGTAAGTTGGGAGCAGGGTCCAATTCATAAGCATTTCTGAAACATCCCAATGGGGTGCTGACACTGCCTTGGTGGACCCCCCCCCCCTTGAGTAACACGCTGAGAGAAACACCTTAGTAAATGCTCAGGGTTTTCTGGGAAGGCATTGAAACACATCTGAATTCGACAGTAAGATAACCAGTAACACAAATAATTCAAGCCCCAAAATGCACTCTAGAGATATAGAATGCCAGTGGCCTTCAGGAGGTGATAAAGATCACCAACCACTGTGGACCAAAGGTGTCAGACTGGTTGCCACTATCTGGGGTAGGGTTTTGGAGGCAGTGGGATTTGGAAGAAGGAGTATGATGTGGATAGATGGAGAAGAGAGAGGAAGGCTTCATGGGACACGAGAATAAGGTAACAAATAATTATATGTTTGTACTGAGAGCTGATGCATAGTTTCTGCAGAAATAAATGAACACCAACCAAATGAGAACCAGTAAAGTCTATTTATTCAGAGCTTGCAAGACAGTCAGTCACCATCACTTGCATTTTGGCAGAGATCCAAAGGCAGGCAGAGGAGTGGGAAAGTTTTAGAGTGGTGGAGAGGGAAGGTTCCAGGGTCCACTGATTGGAGGCTATTGGCATGGGCAAGCTGGAGGTGGCTCCCTAGAAGTGGGAATCCCATTTGATTGGTTAGGGGGCATATTTTGCTTTCTCTGGTTGCTCCTAAATTGGAAGGATGAACAAAAATTAAGGAAGCTGTAATTTATTGATCGAGTCCTGGCCGTTTTGGGCAATTATTACAGAAGTTATTGCTTGGCTTCCTGAGTTGTTATGAGAGATAAAAACCTACTTTCTACAAGTCTGACTTATAAGTAGCACGCTGGCTTCCTGGCTGGCTACACAGAGGTGGGCTAGTTTCCAGAGTAGGTTGCTGCAGGCTGTGGGTTGTAGTTTTCTGTTTTTATATATGGTCTGGCCATTGATGTTTGTACATTCATTCTATTGTTTCTGGATTTTTGGAGTTCGCCCTGATGTCATCTATCTTTTCATATCTTTTCCTCTTCGTTTTTTGAGAATATGGGCTTGTAGCCTCAATCCACTTTGCTGGTGACTTTTGAGTTTCCTCCTTATTTTCTGAGCCCTCAGGAGCCCTTCTATGTTCTACTTATTCTCTCATCCCTCAGACTGACGATGAGGAAGCTTCTCTTGGAGGAGTGGATATTTGTTCAGTTGCTCCTGAGTGAAGCCCAATCCTCGGTGGCCTTGCTGTTCACAGGGTGACAGCTCTCCCTTCTATGGAGATACCAAAGCAGCATGGGAGACATGAAGGACCAAGGATCACAGTTTTCCCCTTGACCTACTATGGAATGACAATTGAGTGCTCTCTGAGGAAATGGAAATTCTACAGACGTGGACTTTGCTGCCAAAGCTAACATCCTACAGGCTCGTGGGCCCCAAACAGCTGAGTGGGGTCACCTCTTTTTCTGGCAAGCGCTTAAAAAGGCTCCGTATCAGTGTTCCCCAGACACCACGTTGAAGCTTTGCAGGATGACTCTCTGCTCTCACCATCTGTCGGCAGCTTCTCTGGCCACAGCAGTCAGCTGCCAACTTCTATCTTCCGTCAGAGATGGCCTTCCTTCAGGCTTCTTGACCAGCTCTTTGATGGTACACTACCTTTTAGCCATCTCCCTAATTCTGCAGGTGGCTCACCACTGTTTATTTATCCCATTTCTTTTGCTTTCTGAAACTCCTCTTGGAGTGGCTCCCAGGAGGTCTAGTGAGCTGTGAGCACCTAATTAATTCTCCACATGAAGCTCATGCGTTGGGCAATCCTTTCTCATTTTTTTTTTTCAGAATTGCTTATTTGCTGCACTTACGGTCATTTCTCATGGAAAAATTTAACATATAAATCCATCATATATTAAATTAATTGAGTAAACTAAAATGGCCATAGGCACGCAATGTAAAATATTTTAGCATTTAAAAAAATCCATAGCAAAGATTTTTCATTTATAATAATCATAGATATTATTAAGGTAAATAATACATCTGGAAGCTAGGGCTTTTTTACCTTTGAATTCAGACATGTTGGGTGTGTTTGGGCATAGGCATGTTTTTTCTGGGCAGAAAACAAATATCTTTGTGATGGTTGTACAAACAATGAAACATGAAGTTACTGAAATAATGATTCTGTTATGTATATTGAAGTTAGAGATTGTTGCCAGGTGCGGTGGTTCACACCTGTCATCCCAGCACTTTGGGAGGCCGAGGTGGGTGGATTACCTGAGGTCAGGAGTTTGAGACCAGCCTGGCCAACATGGTGAAACCCTGTCTCTACTAAAAAATACAAAAATTAGCTGGGTGGGGGGGCATGTGTCTGTAATCCCAGCTACTCAGGAGGCTGAGGCAGGAGAATCACCTGAACTCAGGAGGTGGAGGTTGCAGTGACTTGAGATCTTGCCACTGCACTCCATCCTGGGTGACAAGAACAAAATTCCATCTCAAAAAAAAAAAAAAAAAGCCCAAAAAAAAGAGAAAGAAATTAGAGATTGTTAGCTGCTCCTCAATAATCCATTTTCTTTTTCGTCTATAGTAATTGAACCTCCAATATTTAGCTATGTACTTGTCTGCAAGAAGAATCCTACTTTCCAACTTTTCTTGTATCTGGTTATAGCCAGATGACTAAACTGTAGACAAAGGGGCATAAATTGAGATATGCGTGTGGTGAAATTTCTGGCATGAGTCCTTAAAAGGTGAGAGTGTACCCGTTCTTGCCTTATTTTCCTTTCTGCTAGCTAGAACGTGAACATGACAGCTGGGACTAAAACAGCCACATGGATCACACCAGAAAAGCCTTAAGGATGGTGTATGATGCAGCCAGTCGGAAGAAGCCTGAGTTCATTCCATGCCTGGATCACCTCCTCAGCCTCTTGAGAGTTAAATAAACACTTGATCAGTTTTTAAGAAGCATCGTTATTTTTGTTTTTTAATCACTTGTAACCAAACCTAATTGTAACTAATAAAACACCAAAACAATAAAATATCAAGGAATAAATTTGGCATTGTCCTTTAAAAAGATGGAAGGAGCATTCATACATATAGGATGCCTAAATCCATGCAGACGCATATTCACCAGAGCCTCAAATAGTCGCTCATCATGGTCACAGTCTTTATTGAGTTAGAGCTGATCATACATGCAGGATAGTGCAGAGGTCTTATTTCCAGTCACTCATGTTTCTCTTTGTGTCGTCACCAAGAATAAAACAATGTCAAGTGTGTTAAGCAGATAAGACATCATAGCACCCAAAAAAATCTCAGTTTAGAAATGCTAGAAAGATGCATTTTCTTAAAATGACTAAAACACCAAAAGCCAAAATAGACAAATGGGATCTAATTAAACTCCAGAGCTTCTGTACAGCAAAAGAAACAATCATTAGAGTGAACTGGCAACCAACAGAATGGGAAAAAATTTTTGCAATCTACTCATCTGACAAAGGGCTAACATCCAGAATCTGCAAAGAACCAAAGCAGATTCACAAGAAAAAACAAACAAAACCATTCAAAAGTGGGCGAAGGATATGAACAGACACTTTTCAAAAGAAGACATTTATGAGGTCAACAAACATGAAAAAAAGCTCATTATCATTGGTCATTAGAGAAATGCAAATCAAAACCACATTGAGATAGTGTTTCACACCAGTTAGAATGGCAATCATTAAAAAAATCTGGAGACCACAGATGCTAGAGAGGATGTGGAGAAATAGGAACACTTTTACACTATTGTCGGAGTGTAAATTAGTTCAACCACTGTGGAAGACAGTGTGATGATTCCTCAAGGATCTGGAAATAGAAATTCAATTTGACCCAGCAATCCTGTTACTGGGTATATATCCAAAGCATTATAATTCATTCTATTATAAAGACACATGCACATGGATGTTCATTTCGCCACTGTTTACAATAGCAAAGACCTGGAACCAACCCAAATGCCCATCAATGATAGACTGGACAAAGAAAATGTGGCACATATACACCATGGAATACTATGCAACCATAAAAAAAGATGAGTTTGTGTCCTTTGTAGGGACATGGATGAATCTGGAAACCATCATTCTCAGCAAACAGACACAAGAACAGAAAACCAAACACCACATGTTCTCACTCATAGGCAGGTGTTGAACAATGAGAACACATGGGCACAGGGAGGGGAATATCACACACTGGGGGTAGGGGAGAGACAGCAGGGGTGCGGGAAGGTTGGGGAGGAAAAACACTGGGAGAAATGTCTGATGTAGGTAATGGGCAGATGGAGACCGCAAACCACCATGGCACGTATGCACCTATGCAACAATCCTGCAAGATCTGCACATGTACTGCAGAACTTAAAAGTACAATAAAAAAAGAAAAGGTGTTGGAATTGGTCTAAGAAGAAAGAAGATTTTAAAAAAAAAAAATGGAACCAAAAGAGAATAGACTTACTCTGCATTGTGAAAAAAATATATGTTGACAATGCTATAGGAGATAGCACTTATTTATAAATAGCAATTATAGGCTGTCTCAGGTAATCATTATTAGTTTGGGACTGCTTCCACCAATGAGTCAAGAGGAAATATTAAAATAGAAGGCACTTATTCCAATAGCACTTCCAGATCCTTTATATTCTATTAAATAAATTGGAGGAAGCTAATGGGACGCACCAGCCCTGTGAGAAGGGTGCAGATATCCTACGCTAATGTCAATGGACAGCAACCTAGTGTGGGAAAGGTGGAGGGGAAATTAGTCACTTTTTGGAGATGAATTAACTCCTTTAGGCTTTAGGTACCATTCAGTACATATATTTCGTGCTAATTAGCACCTTTGGGTCTAAGTCTTAATGAAGGCCAACAGGGGAATGGTTTGTTCTCCAGACATCGGGAACATAAGGCCCATTATTATTGTTTATAATAAAGTACTGCACTTACCAGCACCTTTCATAGTAGCTCACAGGGTTTTTTCTCCCCTTTCCAAACATTCCCACTAACCCTCGCGTTATCAATGGGATGAAGTGGCAAAAACATGACATCATTATCTCCATTTCTGAGAGAAAAGGACTAATCCAGGGAGGTAGCAATTTTCTCAGGTCATGGTGAGCCAGAAATGGAAAAGGGACAAGAAATCAGGACTCTTGGCTTTCCTCCGTAGGCTAAAAGTACCTTAGCTGATGAAAGGATGACAGGAATTGACTGCAAAAGTCAGCAATGCTTTTGCATCTCCCTTTCACGCCTTTCTTCCCCCCTGGACTTTTACTTGATGGAAGAGCCGTGGGGATTTCACCTTTCCCCAAGATGATTGAAGTGGGTCACAGGTCCGGTGGGTATTAACATTATTCTTTTTTAAAGTTTAAGTCCACCCTTCTATAACACTTTAAAACATGAACAAATAATCTGACAATATGTTCTAGAAGCAAATCCACTTGAGAAAGAGAGCCTTAACAGGGAATCTGTTCTCTAAGTATTGAATAAGACAAAGATCCATTTCAGCAATGGGATATCGTGGAGATCATTAGTCACACAGACAGGAGAACACTCAAGAACCTGGAAGCACATTGAGTAGGCAAGTGACCTCTAACCCATGTCATTTTGTGCCTTATTCTCTCTATAGATCTTTGGGTTTTCCTCTCCAGTTTTCAGACAAAGACTTCATTCCTTCAATTATGGGATTTGTCTGAGAGCTGATCTGTAGTTTAAAAATAGAAGACTATACCTTCCATGACAAATTGGTCACTAACAGAGCCCCAGGGAAGGTGGGGTTCACTGAGACAATTTTCGGTTTCCTATACTTACAAAGACATTTGCAACTTCAGGGAATAGGAGCTCATTCATCATAGCTGGGGTGGTCAGGTATGATTGAAGAACCACTTTTTGGACAGAAATAAATCTATTCCTCTTTTTGTTTTTTCTATGTATGTTACTACTACTGAGTAATACTGAGTCTTTGTTTAAATATATGATGTATCAATATAGATTAAGAACATAGGCTCTGAAGATCTTAAAATCTGTGTAACCTTAGACATTTAACCTTACTAAGTCTCAGTTTTCTCTTTTGTGAAATGGGGTAATAATCATACTTACTACATGGCAATAAGTGACAGAATGCATTGAAAGTGCTTCACACAGTGCCTGCCCCATAGTAAGAGGTCAATGAATATTGGATATTATCATTAGCCCCTTGTACACCCAACTTATAAAGAACATAATTAAGGTTTAAAGGCATGTTGAATGGTGCTTGAAAGGGGCCACACATTTCAATGTTTCACCCAATTCCTTTGCCAACTTTGAAGGAAGAAGGTTTCCGGCAGAGCCATGAAATCCCTCTTTCTCTGGTTTATCTCCAGGGATTTTAAAGTCTACAGTTTTCTGCTCAGATGTTTCTTCTTCTCAAAAAGGATTTAATCATACCTTGGACAGTTATTTGACCCACTGTAGTCTCAAGTCCTCGAGTTACCCCATATAATCAGAGAACAATTTTAATGTGTTAATGATTTTTTTTGGAAATAAGTCCCAGAACTTTGCCTATTTCATCATGTATTATGATTCATGTTTTATTTCTACACAATAAGAAGGAGAAGGCTATTATTCAGAAGAGATTCTACTGCAGTAATGCTATACTTTGCCTCAATATTCAAATCATCTAAAGATGATTCTCAAAAATTCTGGTGCCCAGGCTGCACTTCAAACAATTCAACAAAATTTCTGGAGGTTGGACTAGGCTTCACTCTTAACGCTTCCTGGGTGTTTCTGTATGTGGCAAAGGTCGAAACCCACTCTGGTGTTAGCCCTACACTTTAGCAAGCATCAGAAGTACGGGAAGTCTGGTGATTCCAGGAAGCCACTCTCAGAAATTCCATAGTCTGTAGGTCTATGTTAAGTTTTAGAGTTTTACATTATTATTATTATACTTTAAGTTCTGGGGTACATGCGCAGAGTGTGCAGGTTTGTTACATAGGTATACACATGCCATGGTGATTTGCTGCATCCATCTCCCCGTCATCTACATTAGGTATTTTTAATAAGCACATTCTCAATCCCCACACCCACCCCACCCTGTGAATCTGGCTGAGTGGTCTTAGGACCATCCGTTGGGAAACATTAGTGTCCACTAGCAATCTTCTTAGTCATCCCATTTTTTAAAAATTTATAAGGTTCTAAACCACAGTAAAAGCCTCACCCACAATGTGTATTGCTCAGTCTTTTCCAGATACCCATATAAGGAACTTCAGTTGCTTTCAGATGTGTGGTCAATTTTTAATTAGTATCTCACAGGTTTGGGGCTGGCTTCTTGTGAACCACTGTGAAGCTACCTTAATTCACCAGACAAGAGGCAAGAAGCTGCTGCTTGATTTCTGCAGAGGCGCCTAGGACTGAGGCTGCTTGCAAAGCTGGATTTACCCCCAGGGTTCAACCCATCATTTGACTAATTTTATTAAACCTAAAAAAATTAAACTTTAAAAATAATCTTTCACCATAATTATCTTTTAGTTTTCAACCATCTATTGACATTTCTATAACTTTGCCATGATTTCATTAAATGAAAGCCTTTGACTGGATCTCATATGATGCTGTTACATTTAATGTTGGATTTCCTGTTTGCTTTGTAATAAAATACAACTAAAATGTGCACATGTTTGATTTTTCTCAAGTCCCCTTTCAGCCTCTTGGGCTTGACATTCCTGGGAGACACTCCATGCATTTCCCTCTTGTGAAATCTGAGCCGTAAGCACACTCCATGTTTAACTGCAGCCAGACTCCAGTATAAATTGTTCTTGGGAAAGGCCAGTGGGGTATGACTTTTAAAAATCTTCCTTTGATTGAGTTTCAAACCAAATATACTAAAACGTTTTGAAAATTGAAAAAAAGCACCCCAAACCACCACCCCCCCAAATTTGTAGAACCTTTAGAATTCTAGGAAAAAATGATTATGATGTTCACTAAACAGCGACAAATGTACAATGATGCATGTCAGCTTTCTGTGGAGTTAGGGTATTCACTAACTTGGCGATGTGGTGATATTATGAGTCAATCTTGTAATTTATGGCCTGTGAGACTAAGATTTTGTAATCTGAAAATGATAAGGCAAATTTGAGAATAACCATTCCAGCCCTTTATCCTTGACTCTGAGAATAGCTTACCTCTGGTTTCTTACACAGCGGCTCTCATCTCTACTGTTCACAGTGTGAGTGCTGTGAACATCTGTCTTGTCTTGAGCAGTACTCTCAAGTGCCTAGGGCAGAGGTGCCCTAAGAACCAACCTCAAGCCCCAGCGGTAATGCATAATTCTAGAATAAAAATATTCCTGGTGACCTATGGGCCCAGGACCAAGTAAAATGTGCTCCACTGAATTAAGATGGGTCTTAGTCACTAAAAGGAAATCTCAACTTTGCCCCACATATATTGCATTACTAAACAGCTGTTCAGTGTGAGGACTTAGGTGGAGGGACACTTATGCATCCATGTGTTCAAAATCAGCATTTGTAATTTTCAATATGAAGTTGGGCTATGAAATGTAATTATCTTTCCTATGCATCCATTCATTCAACAAACATTTAACATCACTTATGGAATGCCAAGTTCAGTTTGGGCATTAGGATACAGCAGTGAACAAAAATACCTATCCTCACGGACATTCCATTCTAGTGGAAAGGGATGACAATGTGCAAAATAAAAACTAAAAAGTGCATTATATAGTATATAAGCACCCTGCAGAAAAATAAAACCGTCAAAAAGAAGACGGTGGAGGAGAGAGTGCTGTTGCCGTTTCAAAAATGGAAATGAAGAAGCCCTGATTGAGAAAAGGACAACTGAGTTAAGGTCCCAAGAGAGGAGAGAGAGTTATTTGGAAGGAGAAGTCCATTCAGAGGGAAGACTATGTGCAAAGGTCCTGAGGCAGGAGAGTGCCAAAGCCAGTCAGAAGCTAGGGGCCTGGAGCTTTAGGGCTGGGTGAAATCTACCACTGCTTGGGGCTAACCAAGTGGACTTAACCACTAAATTGAAACGCTTACTCACTAGGCTTAGAAATAGAGAACCCTACTAACCTCCTACTTCTCATCTCCCTCTGCTTCTGTTTCCCTCCTCTTTCTCTCTCTCTCCAAGATTTATTCATGGTGCCATCTTCTGTTTAAAGTTTTCCTTTTCTTTCCATCGAGGAGACTATAGAGATTCCAAATTACATGGTTATGTCCTCCAAGGAAACATTCCAGAGGATGACCCTGAACACCTTATAAACTTATATGAAGATACCTCTAGCCACACGAGAACCACATAGGAAAGATAGTTATGATTCGTAGCCAACTTCATATTGAAAATTACAAATGCTGATTTTCTAAAGAAAACTGGTCTGTATATTCTGGCCTGGTGAGAAAAGGGATTAAGCTGGTGTGGACACCTCTAGGAGGTGTGGGAAGCAAAACATGGGCCTAGGCATCAAACATGAGTTTAGATTTCAGTGTTGAAATTTTCTGAACGTCTTTTCATCACTACATGTTTTCAGAGGGTTAAATATGTTCAAATATCTCATTCGTAACTGGTGGCCAACAAATCATAAGATTACCTTTTTTACGTGTTTGGGTATAAACAGTAAAAGGAGTCCAGGGAAGGCAGAAAAAAGAAGAGAATGGAGCAAAGGGATTTCTTTCAGTAAAACAAAGAAGAGCATATTTGTAGAATGAAGGCAAGAAGTCAGTGGAGATTTAAAGGTGAAAGGCCATGCTCTTTCACTTTCACACATCCCTGCAGGGAAAGCTGCAGATAGGACCCTGTTGTCATCACACCCTCATAAAGCGGCCTTTGTGCCTCCCAGCTGGTGAGATGGTCATGAATAGACTTTGGCTGGAGGGACAGAGGCCACAGAGAAACTGGTGGCCCGTATTTACCAATAATTGTCTTCTGGGTGAGGACCCAGTTGCTGATAACAACCATGGGTTAACTGATGTGATTTATGGCCTGTGAACATGACCTGTCATGAAAAATAATTAGTCTAAGTCAACTTTGGTAAAGAGGGTACTATCAGTTAGGCTCCTTTGAACTTTGATGACTGTGGAAAGATGTCCCCAAATCTCTTAAACACATTTATAATGCCTGACACATAGGAGATGTTCATTTGATGGCTATTGGCCATTATGATAATTTCGATAACGTAAGTAGTATTGATTTTTATTTTAATCTGGTAGAATATTAATTAATCTAAGAATCAAGTATTACCACATGAAGGTAAAATTATCACAGCTGGAAATAGCAAAACGGAAAACAATAATTCATTTCAGTAGTTATAGATTAAGGAGAAAAGAACTTGGAGGACATCAAACACATTGACAAAGTTTTGTGCAGATGAAAGAATGACATTAGCCTCAAAAGCAATGTGAGCCTTCCTTTGATTCTGGTCTCTCAAAATAAAATGTAACTTTTTAACTTATTTTCTGGTATCTTAGCCGCCCCCCCCCAACCTAAACTGTTTAAAACTGTAATTTAGCATTTTCTATGTGAAATAAGAAGCTGCTGTCTTTCATAATGGATGAAATGATTGCATAATCACATATACATGGAAATGGAAATAGAATCCAGAAAAAGAAATACAACTGCTGTACTTCAGAACTGTGTGTCCCTGAAAACCCAGCCACAAGGTGCTGACCTCCCCCTCTTTGGTTGAGGACACCATGGTACTTACAGGGAATAATAAATAAATAAAGGAAGTTAGGGAAAATCATCCAAGCTTTTCTTCCTGTACTCTCAAATTCATGCACTGAGTACAAAAACCTGTTGTGTTATTTTATTGCTCCTTACGGTGAGCTAGGTGCTTTGATATATTTCCCACATCAAACACATACAACCACAGGTGAAAAGTATTATTTATCCCCATTTGCAGATAAGAATATATGTATATTCTAATTCCTATTCTTATAGCACCATGCATAGCACCAGATACAGGATTCGAATCTCTGTCCATGTGACTAAACATAGGTGTTCCCACTTGGCCATTTTGTTGGTGCATGCCTGAGATGTTTTCTCTTCTCTTCCTACTTGGCTTTTACCCACCATCTTTTCCTTCCCACTAATATGCTTTACCTTCCATTTTATCATAGCCTACTTTTGCCATCTACTGCCCCTGTACCTCCTCTATAAAGATGTCTACGGGACAGAACAATTGTTGACAAAAGACACTGTCATGTGGAAAATTCTCTAGGATAGTAGAGAATGTGGTCCTTGGGCCAGCAGTGTGAGCATCATCTGGGAACTTGTTATATAATCCTTCAAATTTAGGAACTAAACTTGACAGTGAAAGTTGTTTATGAATATTAATGGCTAAATAGTTTGGTTCCATGGAAAGCACTGAGGAGATCATATAAAATGAAAATCAGAAATTTTAAGAAATTGCATGAGACCTTAGCACTTTTCTATTTATCCCCATAAATATTTGTATTTCATATTAATGAATTTGATCTGCTTCGATGTTTTTTAGCAGCTGGTTTCAAAGGAGACATGTTTTGCATCCGTGATTCCCTGTAACTAGTGCAGGTTGCTCATCACAACTCAGAACTCCTTTCCGAGCACATCGTCATGACGAAAACCTGCAGAGAGATTGACTAGTGTACGATATGAATCTTCATGCTAATGAGGAAAAAGTATCTTCTAGCCTGGAGTGAATATCTTTGGAAGTGCTTTCATAGCTGTCCTCTGCAAATAAGCTCAGAGTGGGCCTGTTACTGTCTAATGCTGCAAAAAGGGAGGGCTGTTAACTGTAGCCACTTCCTGATGTGTACAGTGGAGAGAAGGCTGTGGATGGTCCCATCATGGCCTTGAAAGATGACGTTAAACTGAGAAGTCGTTTTAGCTGCCTGATTGCTTCTCATTTGTGGATGGTTGAAGGGTAAATTTTTATACCATTAAGACCTGGAATTTATTGTAAATACTTCTCGTTTTGTCTCAACTCATGCAGACAATATAGAAACATACTGCAGGAAAGCACATTTCTTTTCATTTTAAAGTTATTTAGGACAGCTTAAAATTTGCAACTTAGAAAGACTTGAAAGTTTGTATTCTCTTTTAAGAGAACATGAACTTTTACTTTTCTTTCTGGAAGAAATAAAAGATGAAAAAACCTGATTTCGATCTTTGCCGTAGGTTTGATTACTTTGGAGCCTTCTGCATCCTTGGCCTATTTGATAATCCACGTTTGAGTTAACTGAAGAGTAGGTACACTGCAGTTACAAATGAGTTCGAAAGGCAGAATTGTGAAGTATTTGTTCTACATAGATCTTTATTTTAGCTGTGTGAAACCTTGATGTGTGTAGCATTATCATCATGTAAAATAACAGATGCAATGTAAGATGGCTTTTTTAAATTATACTTTAAGTTCTGGGGTACATGTGCAGAATGTGCAGGTTTGTTAGATAGGTGTATATATATGCCATGGTAGTTTGCTGCACCCATCAGCCCGTTATCTACATTAGGTATTTTTCCTAATGCTATCCCTGCCCTAGGCCTTCCCCATCCCCGACAGGCCCTGGAGTGTGATGTTCCCCTCCCTGTGTCCATGTGTTCTCATTGTTCAATTCCACTTATGAGTGAGAACATGTGGTGTTTGGTTTTCTGTTCCTGTATTAGTTTGCTGAGAATAATGGCTTCCAGCTTCATCCATGCCCCTATAAAGGACACGAACTCATCCCTTTTTATGGCTGTATAGTATTCCATGATGTATATGTGCCACATTTTCCTTATCCAGTTTATCATTAATGGGCATTTGGATTGGTTCCAAGTCTTTGCTATTGTGAACAGTGCTGCAATAAACTATGAAGTGTGCATGTGTCTTCACAGTAGAATGATTTATAATCCTCTAGGTATATATCCAGTCATGGGATTGCTGGGTCAAATGGCATTTCTGGTTCTAGATCCTTGAGGATTCGCCAGACTGTCTTCCACAATGGCTGAACTAATTTACACTCCCACCAACAGTGAAAAAGTGTTCCAATTTCTCCATATCCTCTCCATCATCTGTTGTTTCCTGACTTTTTAATGATTGCCATTCTAACTGGCATGAGATGGTATCTCATTGTGGTTTTGATTTGCATTTCTCTAATGACCAGTGATGATGAGCATTTTTTCATATTTTTGTTGGCTGCATAAATGTCTTCTTTTAAGAAGTGTCTGTTCGACTTAAAGAGAGCCAAATCAAGAACCAACTGCCATTCACAATTGCTACAAAGAGAATCAAATACCTAGGAATACAACTAACAAGGAACATAAAGGACCTCTTCGAGGAGAACTACAAACCGCTGCTCAATGAAATAAGAGAGGACACAAACAGA